>PVHY01003516.1:0-100497 GCA_004024945.1 Uropsilus gracilis | reverse complement strand
ACATCACATATCCATCGTGGGATTAATTTCCAAAGTATATATAAAGAGCTCACACAGTTCAGCAACAGAAACAACAACTCTAGCAAAAAATGAGCAGAAGAACTAAGTAGAGGTGACCCAGCTCAGCCTCACTTCTTCTAAAAGAATGCGCATCAAAACCACAAGCTAGTGCCCCACCCCTGTGACAATGGCCTGCATTAAAAAGATGAAAACAAGTGTCATGGAGAACATGAAACTGATACACTGTGTTGATGGGAATGTCATCTCATGCAGCCTCTTTGGAAAACAGTATTGGAGAGCCCTCAAAATAATAAAAATGGAAGCACCATCAAGCCAGCAATGCTGCTGTTAGGTATTTTCTCTGAAAAAATATGAAAATGCCCATATGAAAAGGTTGTATCACACTTCTGCATCCAGAGCATTATTTGAAATAGCCAAATCAAGACATCTGAATATGTGTGTCTCACCTATTTGGTCTGAGAATATGCATGGAATTCACACTTGACCCTGGGCCGATTCAGTCTAGCTGTCCAGGCTTTTGGATGTTAGGCACACATCTCAGAAGGAGCCCCCCTCCTGTGGAAATGACCATCTCCCACACATTTCTGTCACCATAGGGCCTGATCCCAGAGAAGCTGTGGCTTTCCTCGCAAGAGAGACATCCTCTTGGGTGTCTTCTTGAGCCTGTCTAGGAAGGTTCCTCTTGGGAATGAGTCCTCTGGGAGCCCAGGAGCGCCTTTCTCCACAGATCAAAGGTGATATCTCGGGACTGCTCCTCGGTCCTGGCTGGGTGGCCCTTGTCAGCTGCTGACTGGCGTCCCAGTGCCAGTTCCCCAGGCTCCCAGGTCCCAGTTCCAACCTAATGGAGGTAATTCCAGGCTTAAGTAGTGTCTGTATGGAATGAACCACGTGAGCTTATTTGCTAATTCTCTTCTAAAATGTCCGTGCCCTTTATTACAGCAGGTGCTTAAGAAATGTAAACTTAACTAATCCTCATGACACCCAAAAATTTGGCACCGTCATTATCGTCATTCAGAGATGAGGCAAGTGAAAACGAAGAAGGTGAAAATGAGTAAACAAGGATTAGTCTGCTAATAAAACCCAAATATCCAAAACCCCTGCCTTTAATAGCATAGTTAAGAGACACCAGAAGTTAGCATGCCATGCCGTTCAGTCAGTGCTGCAAAAATAGACCACCAGGGGGCACCATGCCCACTTACATTGAGTAAAACAGGAGGGTTCATGTGTCCGCCTTTATCAAGTCTGGGTAAAGCTCTGGCTCTACGGATAGACTTTTGGAGAGACAGCTTTGCCCCCCCTAGACAGTGTTCATATGAATATGCATTTGGCACATCTGCAAGTGACGTAAGGTTGCTCAGAACCAGGAAATCCTTCCTTAGGTTCAAGTCCTCCCCAAGCTGCAGCCAACCTCACGCAAGAGGTATACACCCAGTATCAAAGAGCTGCTGAACTTCTTCCCCTTCCATCACTTAAGAGAAGTGAATAAATAAATGTACAGGAATATAATTCACTTTATATGTTGATTTTGTAGCCTATGACCTGATGGACAGTTACTAGCTTTTGTGTGTCTGTGTGTATGTGTGTGTGCGTGCATGCGTGTATGTTCATTCTCTATCCCTTCACCCGCTGAAGGAGATTTAGATAATTTCCATACCAGGGCTTCACACTATTTTTGTGAATAATAATATGAACATGGGGATGAAGACATTTCTTCAATATCCTGCTTCATTTCCCTTGGATATTGGCGCGGAAGTAGGATTGCTGGATTGCATGGTGGTTGACTTGCTAATGACGTGAGTATCCTCACGCTGTTCCCCATAGTGGCTGCTCCAGTTGACGTTCCACCAGCGGGGCACCTGGTTCCCTTCCCTCACAGCCTGAGTACACTTGCTGATCTTGCCTTCTTGGTGGCAGCCGTTCTAGCAGATGCAATGACACCTCATTGCTGTTTTGAGTCCCATCTCCCTGATGATGAGTGATGTTGAGCACCTCCTTGTGTACCTGTTGGTCACAAGTGTGTCTCCTTGGAAAACACTTCTCTTAGTTTGTGAACCTTTTGCAGGTTTTTGCTTAATGGTTACCTAAGTCATAAGACAGCTCATGGGTATCAGAGCCAGTTTTACATTGATAGCAATTTATCCTCTATCACATATGAAAGCTCTACTCTTTTCTTCTCCCTTCTATGTATTAAATGTCACAATCTACCTATTTTTCTATTGTGAATCCAAGTAACATGTTATTGCAGCTCTGACCCTGTCTTATGTATTTGCCTTTTAACCCATCCTCAAGTCAGCACACCACCATACTATGTGTTTGGAGTTTTCTGAATCAGATTATGTGCTTAACATTTAACAGGGGATTGTGTTCCTGTGTTTTCTTGTTGGTAGTGGGTGTCCTGTTCCGCCTTTCAACATTTCTTACAAGGCAGGTCATGGGATCTGTAAGGTGTCAGCTTATGTGTCTGCAAAGGAAAAGTTTTCCACCTTCATTTCTGAAGGACAGCTCTGCTGGGTTTACTACTCTTAGCGGCTTCTTTCTTTTAGCCTTGTGACTATATTACCTCATTCTCTCCTGATCTGCAAAGTTTCTGATCAGAAGTCTACTGACAGTCTTTGAAGTGTTCATCTATATGAAAGATTTTTTTTTTTTATTATTGCTGCTCTCAACAGTCTCTTCCAGTCTTTGGTATTAGAAAGTTCTGTGAAGATTGTTTCAGTATGACACACCTATGGGGCCAGAACTGACAAATCTCCAGGGATCTGTTAGAATTTTTATCTGGCTTTATTGGTATGAGGTAAAGCATTTAGAGAGTCAAACAAAGGTTCAAGCCAGGAATATGTACTGTGGGTCATACAATTGGAAGGGTACAGTGAGAGGGGGAGAGGGGTACTCAGCCTGAAAGCCAACTGGCATCCTGATATTATGGAGTTGCTGGTGGGGCCAGAGTAGAGAGAGGGTGCTCTCAGGTATGCTGGGCAGTGACTGACTGGGGTTTTGGTGGTTTTCAAGACTTACAAGAACCAGTTTAGCTTGGTAGCAACAGAACATGAGATAACAAGAGAGAACCAGACTCCAGGGACCTATGTAAGTGGTCCGTGGTGGCTGTGCTGGCCTTCGGTCTCTTCAGGGACACATCTGCTGGGCTCACCTCAGAGCAGGTCACTGGGGAACATGGTGGCTAGTACTTGTGTTTGATACTAGTGTCCTTGCCTCTTTCTATTTTCTGGCTCCAAACCCACTGTACATTTCAGCTTTGCTGGATTCTGCATAGGGATACCAAATCAGGTCCTTGATGCAGTGCTCTAAATGACCAGAGAAACTACCCTCTCCCCTTTCCTCCTAGGGGGCTTGTCTAGCTGGGTTTTTCCTTTTGTTGCCAAACAGGTCAAGCCTGGGGGAAGGGCTGGTGAAGGGGTAATGAAGCTACCTTCCTTTCCTTTCATGGGGTTACTCAGAGTTTTGTTAGCTTGTACCTGGGGTGTCCTGGGTAGGCTCTGAAGTGCTCTCAGAGCTGCTGTTCTTCATGCAGCACTCTTAGTGGGGGACAAACGTTGCATCTCCTATCTCACCACATTGGTGACATCACTGCTCTACAGTGTTTTCAATAAGGGTGATTTTAAAAACCTATTTTAAAAGTATTAAATAGACCATAAATATTTTAATAGCCACCTACCAAGAAAATAATAAAAACTGCTAATCTAATTTCTGTTGTTGAACTTGCTTTGCTAATCGAATCTCAATGGTTTTTCCATAATGCATCCAGCAATATTAATAAGGCTGTACACATACACTATTTAATATGAACTTTGGAAATACCATTTTCTCTTGGCATTAAGACAAAGAAAGGAAGGTGTAAAGACTAGTGGGAGGTCCTTTGGACTGGAATGAGGCCGGGAGACCCTGTTCTGGGTCACTTTACAACTGTGATATCAGCTAAGAAAGGGGCAGCTGGGCTCAGCGTCTATAAGGAAAGAGAAAAGGCAGACCTAGGAAAGAAAGTGTGTCCTGGGGCTTGGAGACGTCTGTCCAACTCAGCTCAGAATCTGCTCCCTGGTGGGGCCAAAAAATAAAGCCTGGATTAAAGAAAGTTCCTAGTGAATTCAAGGAGCTTGCAGAGGTGACGTCATATCCAGGCAAGAGATGAGGGCAGCTGGCCTGAGGCAGAAGCCATGAGAATGAAGAGATGGACTGCTACTTTGGAGGGAAAAGTGACAGACTTGCTCATAGAACTGAAACGAAATGATGTCTGAGAAGCATGAAAAATGATTCCTGTTTGTGTCTTGTAAAAGGTGAGCAGCTATGCCAATGATTTGAGGCAATGAATGGTTGGGAGCACAACCAGGGTTTCTCGAGATAAGCGCTAACTCCATTTTCAACACGTGGAGCTTGTAGTTCTCCGAGGTTGCTCAGGAAGATATCTAAGGCAAATGAAAAATGCACTCAAACTGGATCATTCATCTCTGGCTCTCAGCACGAAACTGAGCCCTTATCCTGGGTTTCTAGTGGCAGAGGCCACCTCAGGACAGCAGTTTTGAAAAGCACAAGTGTGTAGAGATTCAGCTGAGCATGGAATCTGGGTCTTTGTGATTATACTTGCTTCTCTCTGCTTCCGCCTATGTTTGGCTATTAGTTATCTGACACTTTATGATTCACTTGAAAAACTTTTTTGGGTATTGAAGCCTTTATTTTTATTGTTTAAGCCTATGTTTATTTTCCTACACTTGATCTATTAAGAAGGTTTATTGCTAGGCATGTGGGTACTCATAAAAAATTAAACAGGATATTTGCACTCTCACAATCATTAGATTGCCAACCTGAGAAACATGAGTTTTAAGAAAAGAAGCAACTGTGCTTATCAAAATAAACCAGAAAAGTGCGTGTCCCTTTAGAAAAGAGTTCTGCTAACTTTGCACAATTATAACATTCATGCTTGTTTTTAAACATAAGAATTTCTGACATCTTCTTTCCTATAGCTAAAGGGAAATGAAAATTGAAATAAACAGTGCAATACTCAGAGAGAATTTTTAGCCCCATGTAATTCTGGTGGTTGGTTTACTGTACACTGGGATATAAGAAATATCAACTTGCCTTAAAATTAATCATGAAATCTGTAACTCAGATTTGAAATAAGTTGTAGAATTTGGTTCCTTTCCTAAAAATAAGACATATACTACTTTATCTCAATAAAAGATTTTTTTAAGATCTGAACCTTTACAAGTATATAAATCAAAACATGCATCATTTTATTTTAGTCTTATTTGAATGTTTAGATTAATGCTTTACATTATGCATTTTATAAGGCTGCCCTTCACTGAATTAATTTTCTACAATATATTAAATAGGTCATTGCACAAGCTATTCTCCCAGCTCTCCATTATCCTCTCTGTGTTCCCACATTTCAGCAGCCCATGCTGAGCTTACTATCCCATCTCTTCTTTGTCACAGGCTAAATCCCTGCTTTGACTTGGGGTAAGACCTTGTCTGCATTGAGGCAAAGATTCCTTAGGAGTCTGACAAAACAGGATGACCACAATGACCAGGTCATGTAAGAAATTGGTCTGCAGTCCTGGCTTGAATCAGACATAATTAGAGTAGCGGTAACTGTCATCCAAAAGACCAGTATTTACACTTAGAGGTCGTACAGACATAGGGTGCAGGGCATGGCAAGACTTGGCAGTGACCTTTGTGTTCCAACACACATTGTCCCCATCTTATCAATGTTCCAGTTTAAAAAGTCAGTTTTTAAGTTGACTGAGCTTTAGAATTAATTTTTCCTCAAAAAAATATTACAAATTGTAGCCAGGTTTCCAACAAAACCAGCGCTGCCTAAAACTGACACATATAGCATGTGTTTCTTTATTTTAGTGGTTGTTTATAGGAAAACAAATGTCCTTTTATTTAATGAACAAGTTTGAAGTTCTTGCTGAGATCAGAAGTGCAAGGGCAAAAACTAGAAGGACAGTATTTTGGCAGCAGGCAGGGCTCATTTTCTACAGGAGAGGCAGGGTTGTCTGTATTTTTAACACCAGTGTGTGCCTCTCTCTTTCTCTCTCTCTCTATATATATGTATATATAAATGTAGTACTAATAAATAAATTCTCTGTAATTGAATATGTAAATAAACCTCTATTTACAATCTAAAAGTGGGTCAAATATAAGCAAAACTGGCATTAGTGGAAGAGAAAATGGAGTGATGGGGGGAGGAAGAGAGTGGAACACCCAAATGGAAAAGAAATGTAAATAAACCTTATACAATAATAATAATAGTAATAGTAATAATAATAATAATAATAATAATAATACTGGCACAAGTCCACCAAACTGGGCTTCCTTTCAAAGACACTAACTTCCAGCAAAAAATCTACTCCTCCTTCAGTCCTATCATCTCTAAGGACATCATCCAGGCACAAAACAAGGAGAATTCTCTAGAAGCATCCCTACTGGAGTGTTTAAAGAACCCCGAGCATCACCTCTGATTGTGGGAATAAGCCATAGACTTCATAGTGAGGCCACATAACTATAAATCATTGCCTACATCTTCCACCTGCAGTCAAGGTAAAGGTGTAGTTTTATGTCATATGTAAACCCTGCAGCCTTTCGGAAGAGCACAATTGTGGGGAAGAAAACATTTCCACATTTGCATTTGTTGTTCCTTATCAGGACTCACAAGACTGGAAATGTATCTTTAAAAAATTAAGCCTTATTTCTTTTTTGTGACCTCAGTCACCAGATGCTATGTTAATTTTGAATTGCAAGAGTCCCCAAATAAAGTTCTCATGTTGCCTGAGAGTCACGGTAGCTTCTGAACAGCAGGTCCTGTCTCTCCATAAAGTGAATGCAGTGTACAACTCAATAGCCACCAAGCCAGGACAACTTATATGTCTGTTTTATCTTCAAGGCAGCCATTGTTATTGCAGTCAACACTTTAGAAGCCATTTACAAATTGGTTGATATTACCAGATTTCTTTCTCAACTTTGTGAAAATGATGTCAAAATATACATGGCCTGCTGTTCAAAACATTGGCAATTGGTTTTTCAACTGATAACTTTAAAAATATATATATGGAAGCTCTTGTATTTGTTTCCCACTGCTGCTGTAGAAAATTTCCACAAACTTAATGGCTTAACCACACGCATACTACTAAACTGTTTTTGGAGACCAGAAGCTGAAACTGGTTAAATGAAGCTATTGGCAGAATTGTATGACTTGTGTGTTCTCTAGTGAAAAATTTGTGTCTTGCCATCACCAGCTTCTCAAGGCTATCTGCTTTCTTTGTCCCTTGGTCCTGTCTGGCTTTTCTCACCACTGCTTCCAGCATCTCATCTTCTCCAACTCTGGTTCTCCTGTGTTGCTCTTCTAAGTAGCCTGGTATTTACCTGGGGCCTGCTCAACCTTGACTTAGTTCCATCTGAAAAGTACCTCTGCCATGGTAGGTGATATATTCATAGATTGGAAGAACAAGGATCTAAACATCTTTGGGAGATAATTAGTTTTCCAATAATCACCTGTATTCTTGCCTGCCTCCCCCCAAAATTCATGTCTGTCACACACAAAAAATATATTAGGCCCACCCCAACTTGCTGTTTCAAGTCTCAACAAGCATTAGGACATTCCATGGAAGGTAATGTTTACAGGTTCCAGGGCTTAGAGCCAACCGTTAGCCCACTAGAATCATTTGCGAGTCCTCATTTCCATGTAATTGTAGACATCAGCCAGGTCAGTTTTCTGTCATGATGAAGGAAGGCTCTTCAGCCCCTAATAAGGAGTCTTGCCTTTCCTTCTCAGCCCTCACCAACAGGACCCTATTTCCACCATTAGTGTGTACATGACCATTAAGTTCAAGTTTTCTTACAATGCATCTTCCTTCCTGTTGAGGCCTCACTACAGAATCAGTAGCATCCATGTTTCTATAAACAGCCTATTCAGATTAGCCTGGGCTTTCCAAAAAGGCACCTCATAATTCTCTCAGCCTCTGCCCCCTACTCAATTTGAAAGGCGTCACACATGTTTAGATATTTCTTAAAGCAACAGTCCATTTCCAGGTAACAAAATGTGTTATTTTCCAATGAATACTACAAAAATTATCACAATATTATAAATTATTATTGAGAAGGTTCCTTGTTGGTAAAAATACAACTAAATGATTGTATTACAGTCCTAGGTGTCAGAAGTGCTCACATTGCCTCATGAACCTAATCAAGTGGAAGCAGGTGTGTGTTCCTTCCGAATTCTCCAAGAGTGAATCCTCCCCTTGTTCCTTCCAGCTTCTAGCCATTGCCTGCATTTCTAGGTCCAGGGTCCCAACATTCTGACCTATGTGTCTGCCATTACCTCCCCTTCTCTGGTTTAAACATTTGCTTCATTCCCATGAGGGACCTTTCTGTTTATATGCGATTCTTCTGAAGAGCTGAGGATAATTTCCCCATCTCAAAAACCTTAATTATAGCTGCAGAACTTTTTGCCAACAGGGTTTGGGGGGTTGTAGATTTTGACATGGCTATCTTTACATCACCATTGTTACATCACATGGCTATCTTTACATCACCCACCTTCTACTGCATTGAGGCAGTGTTTCCACTTTGAATGAAGAAAGCTCAGATCTGAAGAGAATACGGTTTGGGAATCTGGAGGTTAACCCTTTTTTCATACCTATCAATCAGGTTTTTGTTTATTTGTGTGTGGGTGTAATTTCCCATAAAATAAAGGCAATTTATACTGCCTTTTTCAAATCATAAGACTGGACCGGAGAGGTTAGGCACTGTACAAAGGTCATGCAGAGAGTTAATAACAAAGCTATTCTAGAATTTGTTTTAGCCATCTAAAGTACGGTCCAGTAAACATCAGAGCACAGGTGTCCCTTTTGTACCCACATTGAGGTCCCTTTTGGGTAGATTCCCAAGAGAGCAATTGCTGGGTCAAATGGTAGTTCCATTTTCATTAACTTGAGGGTCCTCCACACAGCTTTCCATAGTGGTTGAACTAGTTTACATTCCCACCAGCAGTGTAGTAGTGTTCCTTTCTCTCCACATCCTCACCAGCAATTCTTGTTGCCCATTCTTTGGATGTGAAATTTATTTATATATATATATATATACACATAAATACATAAATAAAAATAAATACACAAATATAAATAAATACATAAATATAGATAGATAGATAGATAGATAGATAGATAGATAGATAGATAGATAGATAGATAGATAGATAGATAGATAGATAGATAAAGTACGGTCCACTGTGAGCTGCCTCTGGTCTAGTATCTTTCAAATGGGTTTTGGACCAAAAGTCCTGGAGTAGGGTGATAATAAATCCAAGTTGCAACAAGTATCTTAACTCCCCAAATACGCTTTCCCTGACCCTAAAATTCACATGTTATTAAATATTACATTATACCCCCATATTTAATGATTACATGTCTTAGCAGACTTTGTAGGAGACTAAAATTTGAACCTTTGGGAGAGATGTTATATTTGTGGATCTGCTGGTAATTCAGTGACTTATTTCCATAGGTACTTTCCTTAACCTTTTGAGCTTCGTCTTGCATATCTAAAAAGTTATGGTTTCCAGTAGGTGACCTAGCTGCCTCCTTTGAACTATGAAAGGCTACTATTCCATTGCATGCTTTGATCTCAGTTACGTGCTCAGGAGGCTGGTATACAGCAAGCCACTCTACATATCAAGGACCCATAATGGAAGGCTGGCTTTTATCTAGAGCTATTTTTTGAGTATTATAAAAGCATAGGCCAGTTTTGAAATGTTTAAAGGGATCAAAAATTTTAATTTTATTCTCTTATTGAGGCTGAAACACTTTGCTACTGGGGGATTTATCTGAGTAATGCATTCACTCACTAGATGAGAGACTCTGCAATCGATGAAGTACTTTTTGGGGGGTTTGAGATTCTAATCTAAGGCACTCTTAAAACAGGGACAATCGATGTTTCTTATTTGTCAAGATAGTAATTATAAAGTAGCTGTATTTTTTTCTTTTTTAAAAAATATTTTTATGTGAAAAAATTCAGGTTCGCCTAACATATTTTTTGTTTTTAATGTAATTGTTCTTCAAAAGAGCCTTCCCTTTAGTCCAAGCTAAACCCGAGTCACCTGTCTCTACCATCTACTCTGACCTTTCCTCACTCCCTTGGATACAGTTGTCTGAGGTGGTTCACTTCAGAGTGTCATGTCAAATTATACTAAGAACAATTTATATTGCATGTACACATATGCACAATAGGATACAGTTGTGCTTGCTAGAACTGAATATTCCTTTGTCTTGAAATCATGTAGAGATCGTTCTCACATAGAAAATATCCCTACCCTAATAAATTTTGTATATCAGAACAATATATATATATATGTTCAAGTAGAAAATAGTCTGGACAAAATGGACCAGGTGAAGTATCAAGGAAACAATATGTATTGTCAGTTTCTTGCCATGAGTTTCTGCATGTCCTGTGTCCTGCTATGACCATAATAGAGCATATTTTAAGTATCCTCTCCCCGGAAGAATGGAGACTGGGCAATGTGCACAAGGATTAAGAAAACACTCCACTTGTGGGGGGTACAGTTCCTAAGACCAGGGGCAGCAGAGAATTTTTTGGACTTTTTCTCTTTAGAGGACTTTTTTTTTTAGTTTCTGTCAGACAAGACAGACATCATTACTCTGCAGGGTAAGCAATGTGCCCAACTTACTGGACAAACGATACTTAAAACAGGAGGAAGTAACAAAGTGAGGGTGGAAGACAAGGAATAAATTACCCTTACAGACATTTGAAATTGCTTTAGAAATGCTAATATGTAAGTTTTTTGAATTTTTAAGGTTTACATTTTCTGAGGGGGTTTACATTTTCTTTTGCATTTGCATTTTTTTATACTTTTTTTTTTTTTTTTGGAGACTAAGTCTCGCTATTTTTGCCCGTGGAACCCCAGGCTCACATCGCCTGGGGTACCACAGACTCAAGCAATCCCCAGCCTCAGTTACCCAGGTAGCTGGGATTACAGGCACATACCACCACACCCATCTGTTTTGGGGGGACTAGGTCTTGCTACGTTGCCCCCAGCGGGTCTCAAATCACTATCCCTGGCCCCGGCAATGGCTACCTAGGCTGCCGCTTACAGGCATGCGCCACCATGCCCAGGACTTCCATTTTTACACTTTTTTATTGAAGTATTATAGCATTATAATATTACCTAATTTTCGAGTGTGCATCATTATAAATAAGTACCCATGCAGACTACATTAAGTTCACATGGGGTTCCTTTTGCCTGATTTATTTACCCCCCTTCCCTTCGGTTCTTCTCATCCTGCATATAAGATCCAGACTTAATCGAAAAAGGACGGAACAATGATGCTAATCTAATCCTGAATTACTTGCCTAACTAAAAATGGAATGACAGCATCAGTTTAACGTTGAACGGTTTGCATTTACTTTCACTTTATGTGTCTTCAGTTCAATTTTCAATAATAGAATAAAAGACTGAAAAAGCAGAAGATCAACTCATTAATGAAATGGAGCTTTAATACCGCATCAGTAAGGTCTATAGAGAAATAAACGCAGTGTGGTATCCCTGAACTGCGCCCTATTCTTGCAGACAGAGCTGTGACCCTAGGAGCATGGGATGGGTCTGGAGCAGCTTGGGGGGGCTGGAGTCAAATCATGACCCCACTGCTTATAAGAGCTGTGTTCTTGGTCTGATTTCTTCTGTCCTGTCTTATAAATGGCACCATCGTAGTAACAGTCTCTTGCACTAGGTGATTAGGTGTGTTAATGTAGGTAAGGCACATACACAGAGCCTAGAATGGACACAGCAGATGGCATGACCATCCTCTGCAGTCACTCATGAAGGTGGGTGGGGCAGATGGTGGTGTCATTTGGAAGACCTGGCTCGGGTGAAAAACAGTAATAAGGTTATACCAGTAGATTGCTATCAGCACCATTCCAACCACTATAACATGACAGATGTCAGTCCAGTACTAAATGATGGTAGCCAGTTTCTGGTCAAAATCTGAACTAAATATTACCCATTTATATTCTTTGAACTACACAATTTTAGAAAATACATTTGCAGCTCTGTCAAGGAAAGTTTTTTGGATTTTTCTGGGTAGGGGATAGAAGACAAAGAATAAATTACTTCTAAAGGCATCTGAAATTGCTCTACAAGTGTTAAATATGTAAAGACACACACACACATCATGCCACAGAACTCCTGAGTAGATTTGATTTAAGTCATCTCTCACTGATATTAATCTTCAGCATAAAGATGTGTAATTTCTGGGGACAGTTTAGACAATGATTATAAATCTGTATCAGAAAAGATATTGATTAAAATGAGTACTGACTCTGGTTTCCTGGAACATAGTGGTTGCTTAATAAATGCGGTTAGTGGGTCATTTAAAGGCCTTCATCTCTTATTTTTCAGCTTGACTATCTCTGCCGAGTGCCCAATGCAACTTGAGGATTTCCCGATGGATGCCCATGCTTGCCCTCTGAAATTTGGCAGCTGTAAGTTTTTTTCACAAGTAAGAACTATGGATATACTTTTGGACTAATTTCTATGCTCAGAAAAAATTTTGTATTGTATAGGAATATACATGGGCTCATTTTGAGCTTGAGACCAAAACACAGTGGGTACACCTGCCTCTGTCTTCACAGACTGTCACTGAGAGAATGTGAGTGGAGACACCATGCGAAATGTGTCTCTGGACCATCATCTGACAGTTTTTTTTACTACTCAGAGTACAGATCACCATCTCTAGGATTCAATTTCTGGTTACTCATCCAGGAACAATTCTGTTTCATTGCAGTCATTGTTATGTTGATGCACTTCTTCTGGAATGTTCCATTAGAATAATGGCATTGTCTGTCATGTTCAGTCAGTGCTCACCCAGTATACCCCGCATGGAAGGAATGTGCATTGCTTCAATGAATGACGTGTTCCCATCAAATATATTAGGAGCATACTTCACAGATTCTGGACAAAATTTGGGAATTCCAATCACTTCAGAGAGAGGGTGGTGACATTTGCACAGCAGTCTCACTTCACCTCCACTTATGAAATATTGGGAAGCAGAAGTTGGCACCACCAGCTGTTTCATTCTCTTATTCTCTTTTCTGGCCTTTCATGTGTAAAGCTGTCAGTTCTGAAAGCACTATCACCGATGACCTGGACAAAGGAGATACTCAGAGAAATGCAGAGAACCAGAAGGTTTTGTCCAATGTGTCACACCAGCGGCTCAGTGGTGTAATTCCCTTAAGGCTGAGCCCGGAAAGACTCAGGAGCGAGTGGGGTTTACCAGGTCTTTAACAGGGAAGTATGCAGAAGCCAAGGAGCTTGTGATCCCTGATACACGGAAGCAGATGAGGCAGGTTGAGATCAAGCTGTCTTGATTACACCTGGCAGTAGGTAGGACTGGATAGCCTGGCTGGGAAAATTCCTCATTCTGGGCTGCTTACAGTTCTGCATTTCAAATGCAGAAGTGTGCCCATTCTGTGCCTGACCAAGATGACCTGGGTGTGATCACTGATCGCCCTGCTCTTCATTTGAGTAACTGGCAAATCATCAGCCTCTCTAAACTTTTTTCCTCATTTGTAAAACAGTTTTTTTTTTTTTTCTTTCATAAACCATGTCCTGGTATGGTGCCTAAAAAGCATAGGCACACTATGATCTAGATTTTCTCTTCGGTTATCTTCTAGGTGTTTTGGATTCTGCATTTTACATTTATGTCCATAATCCATTTGGAGTTAATTTTGTGAGAGATGTAAGGTCTACATCTAGATTCTTTTTGTTGTTGTTCTTTTTGTGTTTTTTTTTCTGTTGTTCCAGTGTCTAGTTGAAAAAACAATCTTTTATTCACTGTATTGCCTTTGCTCCTTTGTCAAAGATCAGTTGGTTCTGTTAGTGAGGGTTTCTTTAGGGGCTGTCTTTTCTTCTCCATAGATTTATTTGTTTGTTCTTTTGCCAGTACCACACTATCTTGAGTGTTGTAGCCTTATCATAAGCCTTGAGGTTGGGTAGAGTATTTTCTCTGACTTTTTTCTTATCTTTCAACCTTTTGGTGGTTACTCTGGGTCTTTTTTCTGCCCTTGTAAACTTGAGACTTAGTTTGTCAATATCCACAAGAAAACTTCCTACAATTTTTATTATAGCTACATTAAATCTGTAGATCAACTTGGGAAGACAGGTATCTCAAAAACACTGTGTTTATGGACTAACTCACGTTTATTTAATTCTTTAATTTGTTTCATCAGAACTTTGTCATTTTCCTCATATACATCTTGTACATATTTTGTTAGATTTATAACTAAGTATTTCATTTTGGGGTGCCAGTATAAATGATACTGTGTTTTTAATTTCAAGTTCCTTCTATTCATTGTAGGCATATATACATGATGGGTTCTTTTTATTTTGTATTAATCTATGTGCTGCCATGTTGATATATAGAAAGCAAATCAATGAAAAATGCTGAAATATTATGAACTCAGGAGTTTATCTATTGATTCTTGATAAATTTTCTATATAGACAACCGTGTCATCTGCAAACAAAAGCAACATTATTTCTTCCCTTCCAATTGGGTACATTTTATTTCCTTTTCTTTTCTATTTGTGTTAGCTAGGACTTCCAGTACAATGTTGAAAAGGATTTCATGGGTGGGCCATATGTGTCTGGCTTCTTTTCTGAAGGAATTGATAATTAGGTCAACATTCACTTAGGGTGGGGTATTAAGGGTATTCAATTACCTTTTATTTTGATCAAAAATTTCTTGCCTTCATTGTATTCTTTTGTGAGAAATTTATTGCACATATTTCTATGTACCTATATGTAGAGTTTCTAATTTGCATCTTGAATTGTTTTTCTCTTTTCATCAGTACCTCTCAGTCTTGCTTGCAGCAGGTATGATTATTAACATTGGGTGGACTTATCCCTCTGTATTTATTTTTCTTGTCCAGAATATTTTAGCATTTCTAGCTGATTTCAATATAAGTATAAAATTAATCATTTCTGTACCTTTTACTATGAAAAATGTTATTGATGCTTTCATAGGAAGTAAAATGTATATGAAAACTTGAAGAGAATCTTCCATCTTTACAATCACAAAATTTCCATTTGATCATAACGACAATATGTCTCTCCATTTGATTTTCATTTGATCATTTCATTAATCAGCATTTCATGGTGCTCAGTATAGAATTTCTGTATATATTTTGTTTGATTTATACACAGTGTTTATATTTTAAGCAAATGTAAATAGTATGTATCATAGTTTTAGTTATTGGATCTGCATGCTTGTTGATGCTTTTATTTCCTGAAGTTTCCTGGAATTCTTGAATCTCCGCTGTTTGTTTTCAGTAAATGTGTAGCATATCAGCCATTATTCCTTCTAATATATTTTCTGTCCCATTTTTTTTTGCATTTAGAGTGCTAAGAGAGCTCTACTAAATAGTTCTAATTTTTTGTGTGATACCTCTAGCAAAAAGAATGTGTTTTCCTTTTGTGCTCATTTTATCAGTGAATTTCTGTTTCTCTGTCTTCTAGTTCATTGACTCTTCCATTTCCATTTCTTTCATTTCCAATCTGCTGCTAATCCATGCACTAAGCTTTTTATTTACTCTAGTATTGGTTCTAGATTTTTTATTTGCTTTACTTAAGTGATTTTAATGTCTCTGGTAAAAATTTACTCATTATTTCATTATCACAACTTTTTCCTTTTATGTTTTCTTTACTTTTTTGCTTAATGCCCTAATGCATAGTCATAGTGGTATCTTTATTATCCTAACATACTAAACCCAGCATCTGAACCCTCTTGGAGTCATTCCCTTTGGTCACATTTTCTCTTTGAATATGGATCAGATTTTCCTTTTTTTTAAACATTAAATAATGTTAAATTTTTTTCTGAGCATACCAGTTTTATATTGCAGTGACTCTGGATCTTCTTAAAGTGTGTTAGTATTTATTTTTTACCTGGTCAGTTAGATGAAGCTCAGACTCTAAGTTTTTTCTTTTCTGTAATAGCAGCAGAAATGTCAATTCCTTAACTTCAGCTGATAGGATTATCTAGGATCCAGTGAGATATTCAGTAGAGTTAACACACATCCCATTTGGACTCTTTCTCTGTGACTCTTTCTTTTCTAAGATTTTACACCTTACTTTCTTGCAGTGCTGCTCTGTTTGCTCCACATGCTCTCTTTGTGTTCTTCAAGCCAGTAAGATGGGACTGTTTTATCTGAGCTTTTCTCACTTCACCATTCTGACTCAAGAACTGTAAAGGGGAAAAAACTACTCCCCTCTCACCTCCTCCTCTCTCTTTCTGCACTTGTTCACTCTCCAGTGTCCCTGGGAGTTAGGTAGTTATGGCATCCAGAATTAATAGTGGTTACTAATAGTAGCCCCTCGTCATTATTAGAAGGGGAACTCCTTTTGAATCCAGTGTTTTTTTAGTGCTTTCATTTCAAAGAGATTACTGCAATTGGGGACGATAAGGGTGTATAAGCCAAAAATTAGATTGGGTGGAAATGATTTTCTTTTTCAAACTATAATTTTCAAATTCCACACAGAGATAATGTATCTATTTGGGGGGAGATGCAGTAAAATGGAAAGGACTCTCACCAGAATTTATTTGCCTCTTGCTACCGTGGACTGAATATCCACGTCAGTACTTGGGTCAAAACCTTCTAAAGTTCCCCAGAACCTCTCACTAGGGAGTCACTGATTCATGTGTCTGAAGGAATATGAATTGCTCATATCTCCCAAGAGGAAAATTAGCCAAAATTATGCTATTCTTTGCATGTGACAACTATGTTCCTGATTTGATCAAAGACGAAGCAGCCCAAGTAAAAATTATTATTGCTTTTTTAATTATGAGTTAAATAATTTCAAGCCAGTATGATACTCAGATTTAATGACAGTGCTATGCAGGGCAGGCAGCATACAGAAGCTTTCTGGTAAAGGAAAATTGTGACTTTTAAATCCTTCTTTACTAAACTATCTCCTAATTAATAACCAACCAGCTGCAATTGAATCATTTATAATATTTCAAACCAATTCCTTCACTTCTACAATCAAAATAAAATCAATTAGTGTACATACATGTACTTTTTTAAAACTCACTAGGGACCCCAAAATCAATACACACATTTCTTGGACTTATTGGAGAATTTGAACTCTCACATGGGATTTTATTTTTTTGTCTGCCTGATAGTTGGAAGATTGATTTGATTTAGCTGTTGATTGTTTCATTATATTTGCCGTCAATGTCATTGCTATATAGGGATTGAAATTACAAGGATTTTTATTTATACATCCTGGTAGTATACAGTTGAGTAAGAGCTAAAAAATGCCAAAACTTCACTACTTCTCAACTCACATGGTTTCAATACATGACACAATAATTTTAAGAAATGTTCTTCAATGAAGTGCTTTTTCTTATCTTCCATCTTTTACTAAAAATAACTGCTTGGCCAACTAATTCACTTATACCATTGGCATCTGAGCATGCAGAGGCTAAATGTGATAGTATAATGAGTTTCAAATTACCCAATCCAAAAGTTCTCTGCTATTAGGAGACAAAGGAATGCAAATAGGTGTCATTATTCTAATGAGCCACATGCTCTGGCTTCTCTAATGCAGAACTGAATTAACAGACATTTCTGTTATTGCTATCTGTACTCTCAAGAATTCAAACAAATGTTGAAATTAGCCCAAACTTGCAGAGGAATGTTTCCCAGTTTGCAAGGAAATTCTCTTAAGATAATACCAGGGCTTACATGTGGAAGCAAGTGTGAAAAACCAAACCTATTAAGGGATGGGGAGAGCCTTAAGTTTTTTGTTGATTTTATTTAACTCAGAGATCCATATTAGATTAAGTCATGAGAAAACCTTTGGCTTCATAAAAATAATGCTAAAATAGGGACACCCCTTGAAACCCAGTGAAGAAAATCTCATTGTAGGAAGCAGTTAGCTTATTCATTGTCAGAATTATGACTATAGTTTTATCAGTGACCTAGCATGAATGTGGATGAATGTGGATGATATAGACCTCAGATTTGGGGGTTACCTGGTACCCAATGTACATATGTTAATTGTGCATATGCTACAGGCTGTGAGGTTTGGGAAATGGTGAAGTTGTGTCTGAGATTAGACACAACTTGTTAACCTTAGTGACTATGTAGCAGATCCTTCTACTGGGAGGGACACTGACACATGCGCATACTCTGCCCAAGTTGCTGATGATGAAGCCTTAGGTAATCTGGTTAAACACCCTGCACAGCTGAAAGCCCTTTGAGATTCACACTCAGGGAAGCTCATCATGGGGATCACATTGTGAACAGACCTTGTGTGGGTTTAAATAAAAGCAGGCAGCATGGAAATAAGGGCACAGCATACAACGTTTCAGAGGACCAGTCCGTAGAGGAACTGAGCACTTCCTCTGTGAAAGTGACTGGCTGGCATTAACATCCCAAATAGGAGGGACCTTAAATATGAAAGTATATTTAAAAGTATCAGGCACAGGAAAAAATATTCACCACCTCTTGTTACTACTGGAGCATTGCAGATCAAAACAACAATGAGATATACCTCACACCTAAGAGCACATCTGCTTTCCAAAGAAACAAGTGTTGGTGAGGTCCTGGTGAGAAGGGCACTTTAATACACTGTTGTAGTCATTATGGAAAACAGCATGCTGGGGCTTCAAAAAAATTTTTTTTAAGATTTCATATGATTCAGCTGCCTCACTTCTGGCTATTTATCAAAAAAATATAAAAGCATTCCTTTGAAGGGCTGCTTATGGCACTACTATTTACAGGAGCCAAAAACTGGAAACAATCTAGATGCCCACCATGTTAAGCATGGATAAAGAGGGTGTGGTATATGTGCACAATGAAATACAATTCAGCTATTTTTTTAAAAAAGAAAGCAAAGAAAACAGAAAGGAAATCCTGCCATTTGAAAATAGATGAACCTCCAGGGAATCTTGCATATTGAATAAGTCAGACAGTCAAAGACAAGCACCATGTGATTTCTTAATGTGGTCTTTTGAGAAAATGCATAAATAGATAAACTAAAGAAAACAAAATTAACTTTTGGACTATAAAACCAATTCTTGGTTACCAGAAGGGAAGAGGGAAGAGGAGTGAGTGAATCTAGGGGAAAAAAGGGCAGCATTACCGTGCAGGAGGGATTTGAACTTTTAGTAACTACTTCATGTAGTATGTACTCATGTTACTTCTCAACACTGAAAACCTGAAACTTATGTAATTTTCTAGTGCAGTATTACTTCAGTCAAAAGAATGATAACTTTTTACAACACAGCAGGTGGAGCTGAGAGTGATTTCTGGATAAGGAGAGGATGGATTGAGATCACTATTATGGAGCAAAATTAAGAGCTGGGCAGCGTAGGAAGTGCTGAGAGCAAAGTGGCTGCCACATGTGCCAAGAAGTTATATAGGATAAAAGAGAGTATGAGTCCAGGATGGCAACACACACTGAACACAGATAACTTGGAAGAGACCATCCCCAAGTGATCACCCATTCTTGGCTGCCGGTGGCCATGAAGCATTAGACTAGCAAGCCCCAGTCAACCCTCCAGAGTAGCTTCTCTGGTCCCAGGGGGCAAATGTCCTGTTGGTCTCCATCTTCACTGACGTCTTAGTTGCTACTGGACAAGGAAAGTGACCTGGCTGCAATATCGTGATTTATAGGACATGTGGGTGTGCCCAGGCATGCCTGCACACACACACAAATATATATATATGTATGTATGTATGTATACACACACACACACACACACACACACACATATATATATACATATATATATATATATATATATATATCTCCAGGTGTAGGGCATGGACATCGCATAGGACATGTTCTTACTCGATTCTAGCAGAAATGATGACAGTCCTGGAGCCCTTAGCAGATTGTACAGGCTTTAATGCTCTCAGGGAACAAGGCACACAAGCACACCTAACAGGGGCTGGGCCAATTGACTGACCAGTGGGCAGACAGGCAAGGCCAGGCAGGGGGGCTGGGAGATAAGCAGGCAGCCAAGCCTCCCAAACCCCCCATAAGCCTCCATGCTCTTTCTCTGGACTCTGTCTCTGGTGTTCTCTCTCCTCCAAGGTAACACCACCCTTGCACGTGCTCACTCCTAGGCCCAGGTGGACCCTCACATTTGCGCACACCCACTGTGCCAGCTGTGCACAATCATGGGGAGGGGGTGAAATACCATGGGTGCTGCTCGTAGAGACCAATGGCAAAAGGGTGTGAAGAACCCTTGATAACTCATTTACTCTACAACATGCACACACACACACACATGTGTATATATCCGGTCATTTGGGTGACTAAAATAAATGCGTTTGGTATGTATGTGTATATACACATGAGAAATATACTTTCATCATCCAAACAACTGGATATATAAACATGTATATACTTAATTTAGTCATATATTTCATGATGACTAAAATATATTCCTTATACATAGTTGGTCTTTATCCACAGTTCTTGTCTCACAGCTCCTGCAAACTTTGTATGTTCTTAGGTGTGCAGAGTAGCAACACAGTCTGTTACTATACTAATGACCTGGCTTTTGGAAAACACCTGAAGATGGGATTTGGAAAACAGGAAGCCAGTCATGTGTTAAGGACTGGAACTTCCTGTCCTATCCTCAAGACCCCCAAGGCAGGGAGAGGGCTGGAGATTGAGTTCTTCCGGTGTTGGACTGAGCTCATCAATGATACTCGGTGATGAAGCCACCATAAAAAGCCCCAAAGGAGGGACCTGTGGGAAATGTGGTGGTTTGGGGAGAATGGCGTGCCTGGAGGGGCATGGGTTCTCCGTGCTTCCCCTGCACCTTGTTATTTCTCTTCTGTTATTTCTCCTCTTCTGTTATTTCTCTTCTGTTATTTCTCTTGTTATTTCTCTTCTTCTGTTATTTCTCTTTTATTTCTCTTCTTCTGACTGTTGATTTGTATCCTCTAGTGTTCTTTGTAACCAATCTGTGGTCTACTGAGCAAATTGACTCTCTAAATTCTGAGAGTGGTTCTAGCATATCAAAGCAGAGGAGAGTGGCCCATGAACCTCTGGTTTACAGCTAGTCTGTCAGAAGCACAGTCAGTAATCTGGGCTGGCAGAGGGCACCTGCCATCTGAGAAGGTGCTCATTTGGACTCAGCCAGGAGACACTTTGTCAGAAGCCCAGGTTAGGCATCCGTTGAATGAAAGTTTTGAGTGACTTAGCATTAACTTGTGCAACCTGATATTGTCTCCAGGTACATAGTGTCAGAAGTGAGCTGATTCCTCCAGCGCCCGCAAGAACTGCCTGTCAGTGTGAAGAAAGCTACCAATTCTCCTGTGGAAAATTGGACTCAGGACAGCCCAGGACACAATGGCAAAGTTTTTCTTGAATTATGTTTACCTGACAAATGTAAAGCAGGGATACGGGATGTCCCAATGATGTGTGGAGGTGTATAGCTCGATTAGATTATGCAAATGATGTGTCAGATATTGACTTCATTTTCAGCTTTGGGGATTGAAGCTCTTGGGGGTGAGAGACCTACAGGTTACCTAGGGATGAGCTGTCTTCCCAGGGAAGTTAATCTGTTAGTTCCCTCCCCCAGCTTTGAAAGAGACTGGACATATAAATGTCAAGTCTTACGTATTTTCGAGTCATTAAAATTCCAATCCTCTGTGTTTTCCTAATCTGTGTTGCTTCAAACATATAAGCAATGAACACAGAGTGTGGACTGATTTCCTAACAAATGAGTGGCAGTTCCTGGCATGCTGACTGTCAGGTGAGTCTGACTGGAATCCTTTCACACTTACTTGACTGGTGACTGATGATCAGAAGGTGACCTCAGATAGCCTAAGACTGGATTTAACACTGAGCACAAAGTCTTCCCAGCATATGGTTGATTCCTTGTAGCTCCCATTACTTAAGCACCTACTGTGTATCAGATACATGCAAAATGATGATGACACTGATGACTGTACATTGCTCTACAGTGCACCAGGGAGCTGGGTGTTCTTTCCTCCAATTTAAAGATGATGGAGCATAAAGAAGTTACTGAAATTCTTTCTTCATTGAGTGTTAGGGTCGAGTTCCATCTTCCTCTTACTGCTAGTATGAAATCTCGTTGTGTCTGAAAGGCCTTGTAAATAGGGGTTAAGGATGCCATCAACCACACCTGTTCAGGATCTGCACTGCTGGGAGAGGGCAGACAGAAAGGGTCAGACCAGAGCAGAAGTAGCTCAGAAAGTGGTGATGAATTCCCGTGTCCACGGTGAGTCAAGATGGTTCAAGCCTTCCTGTCTGCTGATACATGGGAGGAAACAAAGCATTTCGGAGCACTGAAGTAGGACAGAGGATGGCATGCAGAATAGATGGCCTCCTTTCCTGCCCTCTCCAGTCATGACATTGAATGCCACACCACTAATATGAAAAGAATTTAGCATCTCTAATGCCTGGGCAGAAACTGACATGAGGGGCCAGTCATTCCCACCTGTGACTTAATGAGAAGGGTGGGGTCAGGCATATTGCACTGATGGGCCACATTCCACGTGCCTCTTGGTGTTATTGGTAACATTTCCAATATGCATGAGTGAATTTATAAAGTGAGATCATACAAATGATTAGTCTGCATTGTAGGCGTATGTTTGCACATGGCTTGGTGATGTCGGTAACCTTTATCTAATTGTGGTTATTATTTTATCGGTCTTTAATGCAAGCCAGGCATCGTCTGCCCTTCCTACCCAAATAATGGAGAAAGGGGCTGGGAGGACTCATGTCCAGCACCTGCTGGGGACAGAATCAGCCTCCTCCTCAGCCAGCAGTGCTGGGAGCACAGCACCCTTTCCTGGTCGGGTGCTGCTTAACTTGGAACCCAGGGAGCAACGTCTGGCAATGTGCCACCCAAATTCCACCCTGGAAAGTGATCCTGAGGTCAGGAGGTGGGCTGGAGAACAAGTCAGTGCCCTTCCAGCTCTATCCCAGCCCTGCCCCTATCCAGTGCCTCCATCCCACTCATCTGCACCCTCACATCCTCCTTTCACAGATGACTCTGCACCTTGACTTCTGTCTCTCTCCAGGGGCACTGCTGCCCACCACCACCTGAACCTCACCTGTTCTCTGCCCTTTTTGCTTCTTTCCTGAACAGATGTGGTGATGAGCTCACAGCTCGGGAAGGGGCCTTTCCTGCAGCCACCTGTCTGCGTGCCTCAGCCTTCCTACCAGAGCTCATTATGGCCACTGCACCCCCATGTTTGAGCTCCCATTTGAGAGTCAGGGAATGCATTTCCCAAACCTACTTGCACATCCCAAGAGGCAGGCCTCGCCTTCCTGCCTGACTAGGAGTCAGCATCGCAGTTCCCTCCAGCTTGGAGGTGCTCCCCAGCACCAGGTGGGCGCTAGGCAAGATGCCGGACAGACAGCAGGAAAGAAGGCCCCGAGCCAGCTGGAGACAGTGGGTATCCAGGGCCCTGCCTCACACCATCCAGAGCCACCCCTCACTTACAGCCCTGGCAGAACACATCAGACTGCTCTGCTCAAGGTCTGTAATACTCAGGGTCCTGGTGGCATTGACATTGTAGGAAAAAGACAGCCCCTTCCTGTTATCTGTGTGGAACTCAGGCAGCCCTTGGAACCACAGCACAGGCCCAGCGGTACCTGTAGATCATTTGAAAGCAGCTGACCAGGTGGAGGCACCACCAGCCCCCAAATCTTCGCAACCTGAGCCATAGGTCCCCACACCCACACTCGCCTCCCACCCTGTGGAGAGGGGGCATCATTCCAGAAGGCACTTTGTATCAAGAGGCAGAGATACTCTGCATCACTTAACACTTGAACACAGAAGGTCGTGTTAACTTTAGAGAACTTGACAAGAATCCACCTGCAGAATGAGTCCAGTCAGCATGACATCCTGTAGCTCATCAGGGCCAGGACTGGTGCCTGTTTGCTTTTATTTCACATCTTGCAGCTCGAGATTAGGGGCATATTGCTACTGCTCTTGGCCTGACCCCCCTCTTGCCAAGCAGCTTTCCTCTAAGTTGGCCTCTCCCGTGGCCTTGCTGACCCGGAACCGGAATGGCTCATGTCTCGGGGAGCATCTAGCAGAAGCTGCTGTGAGAGTCAGGTGGTAGGGGATAAAGCTTCACTGAAAGTCACTGCTACACAGAACCTGCTGTGCGGGCTGGACTCAGCCTGTGGGGAGAGGTGGCAGCTGCACAGATGCCATGAGCTGGTTGTACTCGCCTCAGTCCTGTAGACAACCTCTGTTGTGACCGACGGCCATGGTGGTTCTTTTTATTTTATTTTTTTTAATTGCTTGCACAGATGATATAGATATAGATCTATTGCATCATTCTCTGCCCCGAGGTTCACACATGAACCATCTCAACTCCATATTCATCTCTCCCCTGATTTTTTCCCTCTTCCCCCTCTCTTGCTCTATGCTTCAGTTCTGTTGGCAGTTTAAAAATTTTCTTGTCTGTTTGTTTCTTTGTTTGTTTTCCCTGCATCCCTCATATGAGTGAGACCATCCCGTATTTCTCTTTTTCTTTCTGGCTTATTTCCACTAACATGATTCCCTCTCTCTGCATCCATGTTGCTGGGAATGACTGGGATTGCAAGACATGCCTTGGCCACCACCACCACCACCACTTGGCCGTGCACCCAAGGTCTCAAGAGTTCACTCCGTCGGTACGCTTGGAACCTAAGAGCCAGGATTAGGGCCCAGAAAGGGAAAAGTGGGGTCACTCAAGCACTGAGTTATCTGCGTCACCAAGGGCTTTCTAAAGAGGAATGTATCTAGTTATGCCGCTGGAAATATTAAAATCGCTTGTTGCCAGGCACTCACCCCACAGAAAGCTCAGTCCACAGGGACACACAGCAGGTCCGTAATTAAAAAGACTCAATACCATAAGATGAATGTCTCCCCAATCTATACACTATAGACCCAATTCAGTTCCAATATAAATCTCATCAGAGCGCTTTTAATGATGCCTGATGAGCTGATTCTAACATGTAATTGGATGAACAGAGAGCCAGGAACTATCAGAGCCTCCTGACAAAGAAAAGGGGGACCTGAGCCCCTCCACTCCCAGTGTCTGTAAAGTGTGTGCACATACAATGGGGGAGCTTGAAACCACGCAGAAGTGGGGTGTAGAGCTGAGACCCAGGTGAAGAGGACAGGTGTGTGTAAGCGGGCACCCCCATGTAGAGCTGGCCCCTGGATGTGAGTGGGTAAGAGGGAGGTTGGTCCTGAAATCCCATGAGAAAGCTGCGATTGGATACTTAATTGCAAAACAATACACAAGTCAACTCCAGGAGATAAAGGCACTCTTCCAACTTTTATAACACACATGTATCACTTGTCAGGGATGGAGAATAGGGAGGGCCTCCACAAGACGAGGCAAAATGATTAAAAAGTGGCTAAATCCCACTATATTAAAATTCATGTTTGTCAAAAAAATCCCTTTGTGACATTGTGAAATCAATACACATTTGAAAATTTTTGCAGTACCTATAACAAAAAGTATGTGTATCAGATTGTATAAGAAAATAAGAATCTGGTGGATTATAAAAAAAGGATGAATTTTATAAAGAAATCATTCGCAAAGCTGCAAAGAACAAAGTGCTTTATTTAGTGAGTCTTGTTCAGAAAGTCAGACTACAAAGCAACCAGCACAACAACACAACCAATGTAACTATTACCATAAAATTCAGAAAACCCCCTTTTGGGGGAAGAAGGTGAACCTTTGGTGAACCACACAGGATGTCCCTTAAAGGCCTTTTTCTCTGTTGGGTTTGGTATTCGCTATACAAATGCTATTCTGATAAGCTCAGGGCTGTTATAAATACTCCTGTGTACAGAAAGTACAAATATGAGCAGAAATGTGCACTAACGGGCATCATGGCTACAGCCAATTAAATCCAGATTATTCTTTACTCTCCTGCTTGTGGAGATCCCTGATCCATTCTCCCAGTGTGGCTTGTAATGCCTGATAGCATGGCTGCTCCAGAGGCTCCTCCCAGTGCAGTGACCCCCAGCCCTGCCTGGTTGCCACCTCCAGAGTCCCTCAGTGAACTCAGGGCACTGCACCCCCTGGGTGGGCAGCATTTTCCTGTCTCAAGAGAGGTCTGCAGTTTTCCCACTTTGAAGGCACACCTTTCTGTTCCATCCAAAGTGAGAGTTGTGCTCTGTGTCAGTAGCCAAGAGTAAAGCTTGCAGAGGCTTGTGGCAGGGGACTCCAGTAGAAGCCTGGTCGCTCCTACTAAGTAGCAGATTCCTCATGATGCCAAGATCACACCTCCAGTGGCAAATTCTGCTGGGTCTCTGGTTGCTGCTCCCAAGTGGCAGATCCTGCCAGGTTCCTGGTCACCATTCAGCACCTGCAGCCCAGGACTCAGAACAGTACATTCCCGTATCCTCCTGCTGCGGTGGTCACAGCTCTGCTGACTGCACCGTTTCCTCCTTACTTCCCCAAACTCTGGACCCTGCAGCACCCTAGAAGATCATATACCAGCCTCTTATTCTACCCATATGCTCTCCCCAGGTGACCTCACCTGCCCATGCTTCAGGTGATATCTGTGAGCTGGTGACTCACAAAGTCACCTCCACACCCAGAAGTAATTCTACGAGTTTCTGGCTATGACCAAGGCCTGCGAGCTGACCCACTGTAGACCTTGCGACTCTGACCCCTTAGCACCTGCTCGCCCACCAGGAGCCAGGTCCTTCCAGAGTCTCTGCCCATGGGTAAGGCAGATGACCCTTGCAGATGCCCAGTCTGGCTGACTCTTCTCGCAGCTCAAGACAGATCCACTGGACCGACCAGCTTTTTGTTGAAGACGTACCCCTCATTTCTCCATCCTCTGCTCCAGCCACTATCATATGTATTATCTTAGTATTGTCTTGAGCAGCCTTCCCTTTTTGTTTCTTTCCTATATACATTATTTTTCTTCCATCTGAGCCAGTGTGATCTTTTTTACAGCATAAATGAAAATGTCATTTCCTTGCTCACCATTCCTCTTGGCTAGCGCAGAATACTAGTGAAAAGCTGTAAAATGTCCTTGAGGTTCCGATTCTATCTGATCTTTTTCTCTGCACTTTGCCCTCTTCCTTATCCTGCCATGCTATCGGCTTTTGGGGTGTTGCAAGTGCATGCATGCCTCAGGACCTTTGCCCATGCAGTGCATTTCCTGGAATGTTCTTCCTCCTGAGAGCCACATGGACCAGTCCGTTTAAATTGTGCCTCTTTCCACTTTGTAGCTTAAACATCTCCTTAGTACTTGTTACCACCTCACAGTATGTTTGGCTGATATTTATCTCCTCTAGGAGAAAGTCTTTTGTCTATCTATTCTTCATCTGCTTTTCTAGTCTATTGCTGCTGTCACTAGTTATACCAAATTCAGCAGCTTATAAAGCAGCACATTTATTGACTAAACTTATTGTGCTAATTATTTTATAGCATGTGTGTGTATTTGTGTATTTTATGTACCTGTGCGTACATACAAGTGTATGTGTGTGTGAAATCATTATATTGTATATGCGCTTACAATTTATAAGCTTACAGTTTATAATCTCAATAAAGGTAAGAAGTTGCTGTGCGCTGTTTGCAAACCAGAAAAATCATTGCAAATGAGACAAGGAAAACCTCTCTCATTAACCTGTCCCCAAAAAACTAAGGGACTGATTTATTACATTGACCTTCTGAGATTGCAGTGGTGCCACTGGCTCTCTTAAATCAGATAGTGACCACCTGCCTATACTCCCCATTCTTCAATTACACTTAGGTGTCAAAAATAAAATAGCACATTTAGGATTCTAGTTTTAGAGTTCAAAATCCAGTGGGTTGCCTAGTTTCTTTTCTTGGGGTTCACAAGGCTAGGGGTCAGCAAGGCTGTGATCTCTTCTGGAGGTTTTTGAGGCACGTTCACCTCCAGCCTCTTGTAGGAGTTGTCCAGATGTACTTTATGTGGCTGTAGGGTCGAGGCCCCTGTTTCTTGCCCAGGGTCCTTCTCTTCTTCTAGAAGCTGCCCACACTGGCTCATGCTTCCTTCCTCCTCTGAACTAGCAGGTCCTTCCTTCATAGTTGCTGTTGCTCTGAACTGAATCTCTAGCTAGCTCCACTGAAGAAAATTATGTTTTAAGACTCAAGTAATTGCACTGAGCCATAGGGAAAATAATCCACAGTAACTCTTGATACCTCCATTCCATCTGCCCCAGCCCGTTGCTGTGGAAGGTGACAGTCACAGGCATGTCAGCAGGGGTGAGGGTCCTGCCTTCTCAGGACAAGCATCTGTTGCAGACTGCAACCTGACAGGTCACCGACACTGTTAGGAATGCTTCTCATGCTCCGTGCAGTAATTGTGGCAGAGGAAACATGGTGGTAAGGGGCCCCAAGAAGCAGGTGCTATCTCTGTCCCATTCTAGAGATGGGAAAACCAAAGCACAGAGCATAAGCAGGCAGCAGGCCCTCCTCCGTGGGAGCCCGGCACTGTGATCTCAGACCAGGCAGCAGCGCACACCAGGAAGCCTGATGCTGGTTTCCAGGCACTTGCCCCTCTCAGCACGAAAAGCCCCACAACTGCAGTGGGTCTGCCTGGTCAGACCACCTGGTCAGACTTTCCAAACTTTCCAGTCACCGCTCTTCTCTAAGCATCTGTAAATAGTCACGTTTATCTCACTCTGCACCCCTCCAATACAGATGCATACCCTAACTCCGAAGTTGTCTATGTCTGGACCAATGGCACCACCAAGTCAGTGGTGGTGGCAGAAGATGGGTCCAGGCTGAACCAGTACCACCTGATGGGACAGACGGTGGGCACCGAGAACATCAGCACCAGCACAGGTGAGACCCCCGCATGGCACAGGCAGGATGCGGGATACATGTACCCCACCCTCTAGCAGACCCCACACCTGGGAAGCCCCCAGCTCAGATGGCATACCAGGGAGCAGGACGGAGCCAGCCAAGCACACTCTGCCTGGACAGCTCACCTTGGCACGAAAGGGCCTGGCTGTGGAGAGGTCCAGACCGCTAAGCCCTCTTCCCATCAGGACTCCCTCCCTGCAGCTGCCCAGGGAGGTGCCAGGTGTGGTAGCATTAAAGCCAGGCATTAATCTGCATTTGCCCTGTGTGAACTGGGCACAGCTTACGTCACAAGGCCCCTGCCCCAGCCCTGAGATTCATAGGCAGTGTCTCCACAGCAAAGGTACATGGCTTCCTCCAGATGATCATTTACCTCCTCCCCAATCCCCTACTTTGAACACTCCAGAGCAGATTTCCCTGGGGTTGTATTTTGGAGAGCACAGCCCAGCGGCCTAGAAATAGGTGAGGCCTGACCGCAAAGGAAGCAGGGACTTGCTCCTGCTCTTAGCGGGGCTGCTGGTGCCTGACACACATGGACGGAGTGTCCAGGGGAGCAGAATGTGCTCCACATGTTGAGCCATAACGTGTGCCCTCCAGTGCCTCCCAAGCACAGAGGTCCATGCCAGTCGCCATGCTCACCAGTCATGGCTGTGACAGGGAGGGGGCTTCCAGGCTCTAGAGATTCCATGTGGCAGAGGAGAGAAGTGTAAGAAGGTGGTCAAGCCTGGAAGCAGGCGTAGTTGTCCCCAGGAGCCCTGGTCAGCACTGCATGTCCACCACTGACGCCGACAGACCTCCACATGGGTCCCCCTGCATGCAGTGCTCTGCGTCTGCTTGGGCCTCGCTGAGCATCCTGGGAGATGAGGGAACCTGGCCTGACAAGGAGGACTCAGCTCAGCCTGGGCAGGAAGAGGAATTCAGCCAGCTGTGCTGGGAACAAATGTCAGTGTTCTACCCGGCAGACATTGGGGTGAAGCAATTGGGGTGTGAATGGGGGCTGCTGAGGGTGCAAGTTCATGCAGTTCTTAAAAAATCTGCTCGTGGGGTTTCCACCCATGTCGGCACTCTGAACAAGGGGGTCTTTTTAAGGATGAATGGCTACTGCTACCCACAAGTCAAAAATAGAAAGAAAAGTGGGAGACTCAACTCCAACTCCACTCAGAAGACATAGAAAGCCACCTCATGCTCAGATGCTGAGGGAAGGCCAGCTTGGGGCAGTATAAAGAGCCAGGCCATGCCACTGCTGTAACGCCTCCTCCTCTGTGCCAAGTCGCTCCTGTGATGGAGGTCTGGGCCCCTCTTACCTGCCCTGAGTCCCAGAGAAGGCGTGGTGCCCCATTGCCTGTGTCTCCAGGCGTGTTGGAATTCTGAGGTTTCCTTCTCTGTAAGAGGACAGATTTCCCACGTGTGCACTTCGTGGGGCCTCCTCCCTGGAATGCGCGAGGTGCTGTGAGCTGTGAGGAAGGGCACCTCGGGACACATCCTCAGCTGGCTTGCTGGGTCTGGGCTCCAGTGCCAACAGCAAGCACCAGAGCTGTGTGATCTGCCTCAGAGGTTCCCACACGGTCCGGGCAGCCGGCAGCGCTGAATAGACGACTCTCCCTGGGGGTCTGCCTTAGTGGGGGCCCAAAACAGCTCCCCACCTGCACGGGTCAGCCTGACTCCCTGACCACACCCTCGCGATTCAGCCAAAGAGCTGCTGTCTTCAGATGAACTGGATTCTGCCTCTCTTCTTCAAAGCATCCTCCCCATCTCCCCGGGGAGGTAGAAACTCAGATACAGGGGGGGCTCCCCTCCGAATACTGTCCCCTCACCCCCCCCATTGCAGCCACCAGCACACCCCCTTACCAGTTCACCATCAGGACAGCATTATTTTCAGTAATGAGCGGAAGGTCTCTGTGTGCCTCCCACACAGCCAGGCAGATCCATAGAAGGCACTGGGGCATCACTGAGGGAGTACCCCCATCCTACCCCAGTCCTAGGCAGGAACTGCTAGGAAGCAGGGAGAGAGGAACCGCGCTGAAGCCCTGGGCACTGCTTCTTGCTCTCCACTGGCCAGGCGAACAACCAGGGGCCTGTCCTGGGCTGGTGGCCCAGCTCCTTCCAGCCCTCCTGCCTGGCCAGAAAGCAGGGGAGACTACCACCCATAGCATAACTCTGCAACAGCCCTAGTCATATCTGGGGTGGCTTAATCCTGAAATCCTAATGCCTGTGTGTGTGTGTGTGTGTGTGTGTGTGTGTAGCTCACCTAGGGGGTGGGTGGAGAGTGGCAGATTGTACCTAGGGATTAGGGAAACAAACAAATCTGATTTTCCTTTAAAACAAGCATCTGCCAGAAAAGACTCCGCATAGTCTGAAGGTCAAAGACTTTCTTATAAAGTGATGGTTCAGAAATCCCTGTGGCATCCTCCCTTCTCTCCTTTACTCAGAGAACACCCCTAAGTGCTGATCCTTGTCCGGCCTCAAGGTATGGGAAAGCTAGTCTCCTAGTGCCTCTGATCTGGGAACCTGGGGGAGGTTGGACTGCAGAGGCCCACTGCGTGAATGTGCTTGTTCGCAGGTGAATATACCATCATGACCGCCCATTTCCACCTGAAGAGGAAGATCGGGTACTTTGTCATCCAGACCTACCTTCCCTGCATCATGACGGTGATCTTGTCACAGGTGTCCTTCTGGTTGAACCGAGAGTCCGTCCCAGCCAGGACTGTGTTTGGTGAGTGTCACCATAGGCCTGGACCTTGGTGACCAGGCTGTTCCAAACCATACCCCAGCCACAGCAGCCTCCATCCCGCTGCCTGCCTGTGCCATGGCCTGGAAAACAAATGAGTCAATTGGCGAAGGATTCAGGGGGAGGGATTAGGATTTGTTAGGAGTCACGTGTGGAATAAAGATGAAATGAGACAGATGAGATTGAGAGTGATCTGTGAGGCTAGCCCACAAAACTGGGATCCTGGGAAACATGTCCAGGTCTAACTTTCATGACGTTGTGAAGCCCCTTATATACCCTAGCAAGGAAATGTTACAATGATGTAATGAGGAGGTAGCAAAGCATGCATGACATACAGCAGGGAGGTTATGGGGGTGCATGATAACAGGAGAAACTACCTGTGAGGGCAACAGTAATCACTAATAGGTCATATATCTCTTGGGATATTCCCAAGAGGTTAGGAAGCTAGGTTACAGGTGAGAGACATGCTGTTGCCCACCCTCTAGTGTGCCAGAGGGTCTAGAGAGAGAGGAGGTGTTCCTCTTATCTAAAGCTCCATCTCTCAACCTGCTTCTACATTCCACAGGATTTAGAATGCACCCTGAATGAAGGGTTAGGTATGACAAGTGGTAGTTTGATCACTATTTCCCTTTGGAAGCTGGTAGCCTTATTTATTAGTTTATTTATCTATGCATGTATTTATTTGTTTATTGGTTTGAAATCCCCAATAATCTACCTTTTGTGAGATTTCACTCTAGTACTTTTCAGATCTCGGAAGTGCTATTGTATATGTTATCAGGCCTTTTTCTTTGAGTTTTGCTCAAAAAATTCACTCCCCAGTTGTGATCAGTATTTCATAGGCAATACAAGAGTAGTAAGTTCTATACATAATATCTATCCCCAAACCCCTCTGGGTTCTTCTAAGACTGAATGAACAAATAAATTGATAGCAGACAAATTAGAAGAAGAACAAGACCAATTTTATTAACCTAGGTAAGGAGAATTTACATGGTTATAAATGTTAAAGTAAATGGGGCAACCCAAGTTTTCACAGTACCCCATGCTAAGGAGTCTGGCGCATCAGGGAGGGGGGTGGTTTCACATGCCCATGAAGGATAACAGGAGATGACAAACCTTCTTTCCAGACACTTGCCCTGCCTTGAGGTAGGTTTCTCTGATTAAGTTGTCTGGAGATAGTCCTAAATTTAGCTAATCTGCATTCTTCATAGCATTGTAACCATTTCTTTGGCAATTAAGAAGCGAAAATCAATGTGTGTGTGTATGTGTGTGTGTGTGTGTAGCTCACATCTCTTCTTCATCCAATCACCTGTCACCAGGCATTTAGGTAAACAATAGAAATGGATTGACTCACAGTTCTGGAGACAAGTCCAGAACCCACATGCAGAGAGTTGGTTCCTTCCAAGGCTGCATAGGAAGACTTTGTCTGTTCCAGGCCTGTCTCCCAGCTTCTGGTCATCTGTGGGTTGTGGCAGTATGATTCCAATCTTGACGTGGTGTTTCCCTGAGCACATATCTGTGATGTCAGATTGGATAAGATCCTTTCTATAAGACTTGTTCTAGCTTGGTCCCTTTTCTATAGAGCTCACATGACATGAGATCACATTCAGAGGCCCTGGGGGTTAGGACTTCAGTCCAGAAGTCCTCTCCTGGGGGAGAACAGTGCACACATAACAGGTGCATCACCCACTCCCCGTGTACACAGTTTGTAAACCTTCATGCAAACAAGAGTGTGATAGAAGGAAGGCATGGATAACAGTAGAAGGACTTGCAAATGTCTGGCAGACCTGGGTACAGTTATGGGTTCTCAATCACCAGCTGTCAAGTGTGAAAATATTGTTAAAGTTCTGTACACCTTTATGCTCTTCACCTACGAAATGGGGCTCATACACACAAGAGCAGGGAGCTCATCTTGGAGGCTAGTAGCTGGTAGATGGCTCCTTATCCATCAGCCCTAGAAGAATGCCCCCTCCATAGGGTCAGCCTTTCCCTGTAGTCCCTGTAGAGCTTCCCCAGAAATCACAGCAGCTACAGCATCTGGATGAGGGCCACACCCAGTCAGATGCCAAGCTGGAATGGCAAATCAGCTTCTCGGGTTTGTAGCTGGCTAAGCCAGTGCAATCAGTTGGAGGGAGTCTGTCTCATCTGTACCTCCAACCCACTCCTTGTAAAGTACACAGTCAAACGTATACCTTGAGTGTGTATCTCAGTCACCTTACTGAGGTACACAGTAATGCATTTGTGAAGCACTTCAGTCACTACCCTTCCTTGGTGGAGTATTGCCCAGTGCCACCAAGAAATGCCACTCCTTAGACACATCTTTGCTGGACTGGCTTTAAGAGCAGTGCCATCTTGCCTAGGGTATGTGCCTCAATCAGACCCAGACCCCTGCCCTCTTTAGTGAGTGTGGTTTGCTGCAGGAAAAAGACCATTGACATGAAAAATAAATATTATAAGTCACTGATGCGCTAAGGGTTATGAGAGCCATAGAGAGAGAGACAGACTGTCTTTGTCACATTCTGAGATGTTATACTGGTGTCGGGACTGATGTCTCATTCCTTCTCCCACCCCATCCCTAACACCCAGGGGTGACCACAGTGCTGACCATGACGACGCTCAGCATCAGCGCCCGGAACTCTCTCCCCAAGGTGGCCTACGCCACCGCCATGGACTGGTTCATTGCTGTGTGCTACGCTTTTGTCTTCTCCGCGCTCATTGAGTTTGCCACCGTCAACTACTTCACAAAGCGAGGCTGGGCCTGGGATGGCAAGAAAGCGCTGGAAGCTGCCAAGATCAAGGTACCAACTTCATTTTTTCTCTTTACTCCAGTGACAACCTGGATTCTTTCTGACTGTGCTGAACTGTAAGATGAGGTGTTTCTCTTCCCCTTTCTCCCTCCTCATGATGACTCCTTCCCTTTTAGACAAGGTCCTCACAAAAACTGTTAACAGGTCATGTTTCAACTGTTTTGAATCACCAGCCCCTTCAGTGAAGGTCTGGTGTCATGTTAAAGGCTCAGGTTTGCATGTACTCAGGTCTGTTATTTCAAAGGAGCATCTGCCAACTTGTGGACAAAGGACTCCTTGTCCAGGTTTGAATTGTGCAGCCTCATCTTCTGCTCCATTTTTTTTTCCATTTTACCAAGCAATGTGCCTTCTGCAAGGTGGCTTTAAGGTCACGAGGGAAGCACATTATTTAGTGGAAGCAGCCCATCGGCAAAACATACCCACTTCCTCTGACAAGATGATTTGGCTCATCTGAGCGATGCACATGAGTGGTTGTGGAAAGCATGATTTGTGCAAAGCAATTAATTGCTGGGGTATTTAGAGGACTGTTTGAAGAAAAAGGGTTGCACAAGATTCCAAGCTGAACCATGTCCTTGGGGAGTTGTGAATTTAAAAAAAAATGGAAGAGAAAATAAAGCAACTCATGATAAAGTACTAATTATCCCAGGCATTAGACAAATAAACAAATCCTTCGCTCTGAGAAAAGAGCAGGCTAGAACTGTCAGGGTAGATATAGAAGGAAAACTTAATCTGTCCTTTGAAAAATCATCATAAAGAAAGTTCTAGAAGACTGGAATTAAGAACCCTGGCCTTCTAACCGGGGTCACAAGCAAGTAGTGGCCGGCACAGGACAATCCACTTCTGTTGAAGAACTCAGCTCTCTTTCATTGGAGATCCATGCTTGCCTTTTGCCATCGACAAGCTGGTTCCTGTCCTGTGAAAAGTTGGTCCATCACCTTCCCACCTCCAAGTGCCTCATGTTCCTCCTACATCCATGTTTCCATCATAAAAGACCCACCTGGAGTCCAGCCCCAGAGGAAGGCAAAAGACCCATTCTGGGCTCTCTCAGAGAAGAGGGAAAGGAGAGAGGCTTTGACCAATACAGACTCAAGTGAAGGTTTGTGTTGGGGACCAAGGGGCATGAGAGCAAGCTGACCTCAGTGTTGCTGTTGGTGGGGAGTAGGGAAAACATTTATAGCAGCAGGGCATCCTCAGACATGGGATTCTTAACCAAACGTCTTGCCCTTGGTCATGCCAACTGAGGAAGTCATGGCACATATTCATGATGGAAAGGAGCAAGAATGGAGTCTGGAGAGAGAGGGCTTCCTTCCCCAATTCCGATTTGTGGGAAGGTAAATGTTTGCCATTCATGGGTCTTGAATGTCCATGCAGGGTGGTTTGGGAGTAGCAGGAGGGAATCTGCCATGTAAAGTGAGGTCGTCAGGCTCCTGTTTGTGAGGAAAGTGAACCTTGGAGTCCACAGAGAGCCCTGAATGTCTTGTACGGATTCACTACTATCATCAGCCACCATGTTCACCCTACAGCTTAATTGTTGCTACTTGCCATAAATCTGGCTGGAGGGAACTGAAGATCATATAACTGTACAACCCAAAGCGAGCACTGATGTTTCTAGAATAATAATGCAGCTCAAGAAGTCTTAGGAAACTAAGTGTGGTTCCCCAGAAAGTTGTGGTGCAGGAGATCCCACCTCTTAAAGGCTCCGTGTAGTAGAAGCAACTGGGTGTCACAGCACCTGGGCATGTTAGACACTGGTGTGAAGCTCAGTCATAGGCATCATGTGAGCAGGTGAATCTGGCCCAACTTTTACTTAGAAGCAGTGGACACCAGGCTATGCTCACTCCCATCACATGCTGGGCTCTCCAGAAGCAAACAATTGGCCTGAGCTTGGGATGCTAGGTTACTTCCAGGCACAAACACTGGTGTTTGGACCAAGCGGGATCTGCAGAGGAAGGCATTGTAGTTGACCCAGGAGGAGTTGGAACCAAAGGTGACTGCTGGTCACTCAGAACTGGACAGCACTTTTGTCCTCCAGGATCACCAGGGTGGCACTGCTAGCTTCACCAAAACATGGAAGCCGTTGAAAGCAGTGAGTGAGCTGGTCACTCCTGTCTGTTGTTTTCTTCTGGAAACAGGCCGAATGCTCAGATGATCATGGGTATTACAAGCAATGGTGTGTTTCTGAGGAGCAGCCCCCAAGGGCCCCTCTTGGACCTGAGAATGACTGTGTTCAAAAGCACAGATTACAAACATAGGTCATTTGCAGCAACATGGATGGATGGAACTAGAAAGACTCATATTAGCAGAAATAAGCCAGAAAGAAAAAGAGAAATATAGGATGCTCTCACTTATATGAGGGATGCAGGGAAAAACAAACAAATGAATAAGAATTAGAAACAACCAACAGAACTGAACAGTAGAGTGATAGAGGGGGAGAGGGAAGAAAATGGGGGAGGCAGAGGGCACAAAAGTTTAAGATGGTTAACAGGTGTTAAGGAAATGAGAAAACCCCAGGGTATGCAACAATGTTACAGAAAGATAGAGATAGAGAGAAAAAAAATAAATTAATATAAAAATTACAATGGGAAGATGGAGAATAAAGGGTACATTACAACTATGTAAACATAACCAATATTGTATGATAACCACACAATAATTTTTTTAAAAAGTGTATCTGCTGGCCGGGCACGGTGGCTCATGCCTGTAAGCTTCAGCCTATGAAGTGGCTGGGGCTAGGGATCGCGGTTCGAGTCCCACCTGGGACCCGTAGCAAGACCTAGATCCGAAAAAATATAGCTGGGTGTGTTGGCGCATGCCTGTAATCCCAGCTACCTGGGAAGCTGAGGCTGGGGATTGCTTGAGTCCATGGTACCCCGGGCAACAAGAGCCTGCGGTTCCACGGGCAAAAATAGCGAGACCTAGTCTCAAAAAAAAAAAAAAAAAAGTGTATCTGCCAAATTTATATGGACCCATTCTTCTGTGTAACCGGAATCCTTGTAAGAAAGAGAGCTTCATTAGCATACCAGGGGGTTCATGATACCCCTTCACAAGCAGTTCTCATCCCCATTCACCAAGGCAAACTATCTTCTGATTTTTCCCATTGAACTTAGTTTGCCTGTTCTGGAATTTTATATCTAAGACAAGTTTTATAGGTTATAGATTTAGGAGTCTGTAGATGACTGCCCTTTTCCAGTGCTTAGAGGATATGTTATCTCTCTTTCAAGAGGCTATCCTAACCTTTAAGAGTTTTAGACATCGACTCACTATGGCCTGCCCTTACATTCTTCTTCTATTTTCAGAAAAAAGAGCGGGAACTCAACCTCAATAAGTCCACAAATGTTTATACTACTGGGAAGATGACCCACCCTCCAAACATCCCCAAGGAGCAAACCCCGGCAGGGACCACAAATGCAGCCCCAGTCTCAGTAAAACCTCCCGAAGAGAAGACTTCTGAAAACAAAAAGACTTACAACAGCATCAGCAAGATTGACAAAATGTCCCGAATTGTATTCCCAGTCTTGTTCGGCACTTTCAACTTAGTTTACTGGGCAACATATTTGAATAGGGAGCCGGTGATCAAAGGAGCTTCCTCTCCAAAGTAACCCCCCTGCTCCTGGATGCCAGGAGAGCTACATGTCCAGCGAGCTGGCACCAAGGCGAGCTTGAACTCTGAGGGACCTAACGTACCTGGACACTGTCTTTCAGGAGATTTTTGCATGTTCCATAATATGTACAAATAATATTGCCTTGATGTTTCTATATATAAGTCAGATGTTTCAAAGCTGTCACATTGATAAATAAAGCAAGGAACTTTCTAGAACCACCAGAGACGATGGCTCTGACACTCAGATGCTCAGTATCTTCTACTGATAGTTTACAAACAAGATAAGTATATTTTTAACTGTTCCAAGTGTTACCTAACAATGTTTTTTATACTTCAGATGTCATTTCATACAAATTTTCCCAGCGAATAAATATTTTAGGAAACACTCCATGATTCTACTTGAACAACTCTCGCAAGATACGAAGATCACAAAGAGCACATTTTTCATTCAAAAGGAGACTGTGGGCATTTATGTACAAAATTAATTAATTGCCTTTGATAATTCTTACTGTTCTAAAATTAAAAAAGTACTGCATGATCTTACCTTAAGAAGTAGCATAGGCAAATATTTATGCAGACAAATTGAATAACAGAAATATACAGTATGTTAGATTAACATATAAAATATTTCCCCCAGGAAAAATTTAACTGCACAAATTTTTTTGGGGAAAAAAAAACACTTATTTTTCCCCAACCCTATCCCCTCCACTAAGCAAACAATAATCAAGAAAAAAAAAGTCGGTGTTAAAGCTTGGGTGTGATGATAGTGTTAGCATGTGGCCTGTGGTTCGCCTTCTGAAACCCTGACCACCTCTGGCTGCAGCTGACGTGTAGTGCTTCTGTGGTAAGAAAATGTAATTGAGTTATTTTCCATTTTAGTTCCTTGTCTGTATTTCATGATTGAATTATTGCTCTGTTAGCTTTTGTATATGAACCTTAAATGTTCATTAAAAAATAAAAAATGGACTGGTCTTGTGGTCAAATGTCAGTTCTTGAAAAATGTTCATATTTTAGTGGACTCATTTCCTAAACAGGATGTAAAGGGAACCTATCATACAAATACTTGGAAGAAAATCTCTTACTTGATAACTCACCTCTGTTCCAGTTCTACTTCCTCCAGCAATTTAGAGAGAGAAAGCTGATCTCAACCACAATAAAGGTCAGCGGTCAAACCAGACATTCTTTTCCAGTGCATAACATGGGCACCAGTGCCCCATGGGTCTCTACTTGAGGTGTGCCCAGGATGGGAGCTCCATGTGCAAGGTGTATCCTGGTCCTTTTGCTGCTGGTGAACATGGATGCGAAGCACTGCACTCAAACCAAACTACATACAGTTGGAGAAAGTACCCAGGAGTCACTTGTCCTGTTAGCAGGAACACCAAACTTGCCCAGTGTATGGATTCTGCCACTCACTGCATGAAGACAAAGCTGACTTTTAATGTGAGAGAGTTTTAATAGAATGAGTGAATGGGAATAGAAAAAGAAAAAGGGTGTAGTCTCCCAGTGAACCACACAAAGTTACCCATCCCCTTGTGGGTAAATGACCAAAGCAGAGCTACTAAGGCCCAAAAACTTGCCCCAAGTAAAGGACAGTCTCTGGAGGGACCCACAGAAACCGGGTAGAAGGCACCAGGCAAGTCTGGGACAAAAGGAGCAAAATTAATGTCCAAATCAAGATAGAGGCTGCTGTTGTCGGTGCCTCTGTGTCTCATCCACGTCTCTTCCAAGTGTCTCTACATGTCTCGACTCCACATACCCTTCCATGTCCCCCAAATCCCTGCGGCAAGTTGAGAAGCAAACAAGTCCTTCTCCATGCATCTCTCTCTCCCTTTTCCAGTGTCTCCAGCTTTTGCTCATTGCTTAGCTCCACCTTTTAGGTGGAGCAGAAACATCGTACCTGCCTTTTTTCTGGAGATGTCTTTTACAGTAAGGAGAACATTTTCTGCTTCTTCCAGCAGTCACTTGAGCTTGGAAAGTAAAAACCATTAGCAAACAGTTTCAAAATTAGGTTAATCTAAATTGATGACTTAATGGTACCTAGTTCCCTAAAATCCATCGACTTCTGTTTTGGCAGGAACAGACTTGACCGTGGACATGGATACATGCAGAGGCAGACATACAGCAGATTGTCTTACATCCTGAATAGCCATCTAAGCAGCCAGGGCATCTATTTGCATCATTCCAAGCATTTTACCTACAAAATCTTTTCATTGTATCCAAGGTCAGTCCCCTTATCATCGGAGTGTACTACTGTACGCACAGTCTTCAGAAACACAAGTGTCCATTCCTGGGTAACCCTGTTTATGGGGAGATTCCATTGCCCCTTCAGTGTCAGGATCTCACAAATAGAGGGTAAAGGTCAACAAAAAGGACTCTTGTAAGTCTTCACCCAAGAAGCATTTCTCCATTACAAACAGTGGTACAACATTGTAGAATAATACGTGTGCTTTCTATTAAACCATGACATGATATCTGTCAAATCAAAATGCAAACATAAGGCCATCATGAAACTTCTGTTTTCAGTGACTGTTTAGTTGCATGTCTCTTATATACTTCCTACAGTTTTGCTTTTTATTGTAGTTTGGAAAAAAATGAATGAATGGTTATGCCTAAATGACTGCAGGCAATAACATTCTATTTGAACCTCTCAATCTTCACGAAAAATGGTGTCTTCCATATCAGGTTGCAATAATTTTTTAACAAGTTCTAGTCTTAGTTAAAGAAAACCTTAGGAGTCTTGCTGGATGGGTTCCAGTTTGAAGACATGACTACTGCAGTTACATCTACAGAACCTTAAATCTGATGAATATTTAGTGAAAAGGCTCACATTCATTTTCTGCTCTCTGATTCCATATTGTAGATATTTCCATGTTATTTTTAATGAGGGCATTATAAAGAATCACCTTGAGAAAAATGATAACAAGGCAAGAAATAAAATGTTTTGAAAATAATTGTGAATTGCAGTGCCCTATTTTTAGTACCAACATATTTAAATATATCCCTTTTGACATCACTGCAAATAGAATATTCTAATGAATCAGCTATCAGTGTTACTTCTGTACTTTCTCAAGTATCTATGAGTCTCTAGGGCAAACCTTGGCTAAAGTTAGTCTAGATGTTTGTATACAATAATAAGGGTCATATACTGCTGAAATAACTATCCACTGTTAAAATAGTACAAGTATCCCCATTAAAGGTTGACAAGGAGGTGGTAAATCTAACCTATTTGCCACATTAATGCCTTAGAAATAGTCTACCATGAGATAATTTATGGGACATAAAGGCAATAAATAAGAAATAGCAATTTTTAACAAAGAGGGACACAGAAACTCAAAAAGGTTGATCCATTGGTGCAAATCACATCATACCACAGGAGAAAATGACAATCCAGATTCCGGTTTTCAGTTTCCAATTCGACTCCCAATACCATGCAATTGTTTCCAGATGGAAGTTGATTTCGAACAAAAATGGAACACAAAATGAAAAATCTTGCTTCAAGCCCTGGCTGAGTGAATCTATCAAAAGCGCCCTAGAGAATTTTACTTTTTGCACTGAAAACATGGCCTTTAAGTCTGTTCTTTCTAATACAAAAATCCATGCTTCTGTGATCTTAGAAACTCTTCTTGACAGAAATGGATCTGTCAGGGTATAATGCTGTTCCTCCTCTCCCATCTAAAAGAGGGCAGAGAAGGTAGGAGGGAGAGTCCTGATTGACTGGAGTCAAGTATGATCATGTGATTGTTCCTTCCAGAGCATCAGACTAGTGATTATGGTTGCTGCATTTTGGGACCAGGTTCTAGCTCCAGGGGAACACTTAGTTGCGATGACATCTTGTCTTCCATCAACATTAGCCTCCATTGTGAGAAGCAGTTTCAAATCAAAAAGAATTTTTTTGTTGAAAATTGGAAATGCCATAGTACCCTCCATGAAAACAGTATTTTAAATATTTAAAAATTAGTCTTAATGTCTCTCTACAATACTAGCACATCTGGGACAATCAACACCAGGAGCAAACATGGTGAGTATTTGAATATGAATTACTCTGATCATTGCAATTACTTGCCAGGTTGCAAATGATGAAAGGTAATGCTTTTGAAGTGTGCAAAAAAGCTTCATTTCATCAGAGATTTTCCTGATTATCTATTTGTCACTGTCAGTCTCTATAGACTAGTTCAACCCCAAACTCAGATGCACTGTAGCTTATTTTGAAATGAACCTGGGTTCTTTATGGAAACTTATGATTTAAAAATATTTACAGTTCAGAATTTTTCTGATATGTAAGTCTGAAGAAATGGGTTCCCTTCACTTTTCTGAGTTCAAATTAAAAAACAAACCAGAAGATCAGATCTAGACTTTGTAATGAAAGACCTTAGAGAATAAACTTTGAAATGAGCTCTCATTGACTCAGACTGACCTACCTGACTGCTATACATTCTCCACATTGTTCTGACTTCCCAGCAGCCAGTTCCTTTCCAGGCCACTGGCAGGTGCTCTGTGAATGTGAATTAGCAAAGAGAATGGAAACCTGATGTGGGTGTGTGGGATTGGATGATATTTTTCCAATTTTTTAAATTATTTTTTTCAATTTTTTCAATTCTTTAATGAAGTACCATTATAATACAACCATACTAATTCTTTTGACAGTATATCTGATGAGCTATCTCCCCTCAGATATGGTCACTATAGATTGCCTTCTCCAAACAATCCATAGTCCTCCACCACAATCCATTCTACTCCCCCAGCCTTGCTCCTCACCTTTCCCTTCTTCACTTCCCTCCTCTCCTAGATGCCTCTGGTCTGTGATTAGTTTTCCAAGGTTGCAAATAAAATGTGTCCTTGACTGACCCTTTGTTTGCTTGATGAAACCTCTCTTTGTGTAGGGGTGGTTGTGCTTCATTCAACAATATTTTCTTAGGTGATGATAAAATAAAAATCTTACAACTATGAACATGCTCTGACCACAGGCCTCTCCCACACAGCAACATCTGGCTAGATCTAAGGAACAGGCTGATGCTTTAGCTAGAGCAACCTTACAACAAATCATCCAGAGGTGAGAGTCCAGGAAGATGAAGTAGCTCTCTCCCCACAAAATTTAATGAAAACAAAAGCAGTCATGTCACTACTCCGGAAATTTAACCAAAGGCACATACCAAAAGTATTTATTAAAGAAGAACTGCTGAATCTTAAAAACAGTAACATTTCAACATAGGGATAGGTTCATCTCCCCACCTTCTACCTGGATTGGACCTTAAAAGACCAGCAAACTTGGTATCATCAGAGGGAATTCACTTGATTTGGAATGCCACAAAAAGTCCTGTCCCCAGGACTTTGGCATTATTGGGACTGATGTAGATGTCTATGGAAAAACTTTATTGCCAGAGAACTGCTAATAGCCATTGCAAGCCTAGCAGTCAGGATAGATGAGTGTTACAACTTCATAAGGTTGTGATAACAGCTAGGGCAAGAAAGAGACCAGCCCAAAATACAAAGGGACAGCTGATTGAGTTGAACATCCATAGATGACAATATGAACCTTTGACATGTATCCAGGGATCTAGAAGGTTCTGTTCATAACTGTATGAGCAGTTTGGACAAAGTCCAGAGAGCTACACTGATCTAGGAGTCACATATTGGAAACCCAGGCTAAAAAAAATTACCAAGAGTGAAGACAAAACATAGACATCTGATGGTGCAGAAGAGAATGCTCCCAAGAGTTTCTGAACTGGTTTCTTGAAGATGCTCTACAGATTATGTCAAGTTTGTATCAGTTGAGACCCTGAGGTTCAAGGGTAGTTCTTGTCTTTCTCCTAATAGAAGCAATCACTGTTCCCTTTAGTAACCGTAAGACTGGGAGGGCACCCTCAAGCTCTAGGATTATCTGTAGAAATATTTTTTCCAACTGACAAATCTTTGCATTCAGAGTTAATAATTAGAAAACCACCCCCTGCTCAATGTGACAGTTCTCACTCTCCTTGGGACCCTAAGTCCTACCCCATTTTTTAGATGAGAGCATAATCTCTAGGTTCCCCAACTGAAGGCAGAATCTTCAGAATCAATGTAGAATCCCTGTTTACATATTATTAAATTATTTTGTTTTTCTTAACCCTATCTGATGCTGTATTGATTCTGCAACAAAACCAAGAAGAACACAGACAGGTGGGGGAATCTTCCCCTGTGTCCTACATGTTTGTATTTTTACAAAAATTATACAACTTATCCAGGAAAGTCACTAAACAAAAATATGCCTAATCCCCAAACAAGACAGCATAGCAACAATAGAGGGGAGGGGAAGGGGTCATTGATTTCAGATTTGCTAAACTATATGTCCTGAATATTCATTTTTGGACAAATGTTAGATCTACAAAAAATAAAAATAAAACTGTAGCCTATAGAATGAAAACAAAACAAAGAAATCCACACTCACTTAGGGGAAGACAGGATCTACTACTGGAAGAAAGTTTCTATAGACTATTGAAATTAAGTTAGTGACATTTTAAGCCATGCTATTTTGAGTTAAGATACACGTGTAATCCCAAAGCAATCAATAAGAAAATCAGTAAAGGAAACATAGTAAACAATCTAAGAATTAATATGGCTAGACAATATCTAACAGGAAAGAATATGTGAACAAAGATATAAGAAAACAAATAACAATGTCAAATGTAATGTAAACACAACCACATCAGTAATCACATTAAAGGAAATGTGAAAGTACTCTAATAAAAAAAAAGTAGAGATTATTAACAATGAGATCTTGTTTTCTAAAAAGTTTCTTCTAATAAAAATATTCCAGGGAAATGGTAGATTCAAGGACTGGAAAAAAAGGAAATTATGAGTGAGCCTAGAAAATCTGTTGTACCAGAAAAATAAGGACATGCTGAAAAATATATGGGCGTTAGCTAAAAGCGATCATGACTCACCATGAAGAGGATCCTGCTGTCTGAGATATTGGAAAATTTGTGAATAACAATATATAATCACAACCATGGATTAAAATGCATTGAGTAAAACAAGAAGCCATGAGTTCATTTGATCCTAAGAGAGGAGAAAGTGATTCCTTACAGTATGATGTCAACTAATAAATACAGAAGAAACAATAAAAGTAGATAATCACCAAAATACAAGCAGTACAAATATCCCACTACAAGCTGAAGCTAAAGTAGTTAAATATTTTCAAAGAATTTCTCCTAAAGAATAGCTAAAAATTTAAAAAGAAAAGAAGTAGCTCCATGGTGGTGAAAACTGACACCAACTTAAGCAAGTTATTCCTATGACCCCCCATTAGGACAAATTAATACTGATGTGGGACAATGAGAAAAGCAGTTTTACTTGGGTTGTTTCCCTGCCAAAAATACATACACTATATCTGATCACAAGGTAACAGGAAAGAATCCCACACTGAGATGCATTCAATAAAACTATTCATCTCTTTTGAAAGCTATCGATGTTATGAAAGACCATGAGAGCTCAGAGAATTGTTCTAGATTACAAATAGACTGAATGTACACAATAACTAAAGAATTTCATCATCCAGAATGGATTATACGGCAGGGGGATGCTGTCGAACATATAATTGGAACAATTAATAAAATTAAACTATAGGCTGTAGATTATATTATGTGGAAATAATTGTATTTTTCTTATACATTATTTTTAAAGCTTATGAATATTTCCATTTCAATAATTGGAGGAAAATGCATAGTTCCATATAGTTGATCTATATGGAAATGCAGATAGCTGAGGACAACTAAAATAATAAATACAGAATAATAAAAAAATAGACATTAAGAACAATTTTAAAATTATGGTAATAAAAAAAACATGCTAATGGTGCAAATAAAAGTATATCAAAGGAACAAAGCCCAGGGAAAAGGCATTTATATATGGTCACTTGATTTATGTAAATTCAATGGTAAAATGATGGTGTTTTAAATAAATCATGTTAGGTCAATTAGTTATCTGTCAGAAAATACACATTGACTCATAAATTTATGTATAAAAATTAGCTAGAAATGAAATCTAGCCTTAAAAGAGGAGCTTCTAAAACTTTTAGAAAAAATACATACTAGATTATTTTTATGACCTCTGGGTAATCATTTGCAAACCAGGAAACAAAGTAAAGACATTCATAAAACGTTTGGATAATTAAAAGCAAACCATTGACTGAGAAAAGATATTCACACACACATTAAAGAACTCAGCAAAAGTGAATAAACAAGAAGGCACAACAGGCTCATGCAAAAATGGGCAAAAAACTGGAATGACCCTTCAAAAAGACAGCATCTTCAGTGGCTGGTGAGAATAGGATAGAAGTTCGATGAAATTGAACCGAAACAACAGGTCAGATACGCTATGATAATTGCAGGAATGACAACGCTGCGTTTGCTTGGGTCAGTGTGGCGTCATAACCTACAGGTGATAGATGGACATGCGATTTTGGAAATCTCTTTGGTAGTACGTATGATCGATCACTAAACATAAACCTTCCCTTTGCCTCAAAAAACCCACTTTTAATCATATAACCAAGAGAAGGGGTCACATATATCCTCCAAGACGAGTGAGCATCTTCAAGCCCAGCAAACCATGTGTGTAGATTGAAGACGGCAATGAGAGCCCATGTAGAGGAATGGTAAAGAGTAACAAATTAGTGCCGCCTGGAGCAGCTTGGACACATCCTACAGATATTCCACTGGGTGAGAGAAGTCAGGGTTTAAACAGAACAAACCACACAGTACTCTGTGCTGTTCAAGATTAGGCCAAACCAATCTGTTGTGACAGAAAACAGAATCGTGGCCTCTGGGGTTCGGTTTAGCTGTGAAGATGTGTTCAGGGCTCGGAAAGGAATATTCTCTGCCTTCATCTGGACGATACACACTTGCTAGTCTCTTGCAGCCTACGTGGCAAAGCTCAGGGCGTCATAGTTTACAGAGTTGCATGTTTATTGCATCTTGATAATCATTTTTTCTAAGTCGAGGGTGGAAAGGCGCTTTTTAAGAACCTATAAGAATTCCCAGTACAACTTAGAAGTGCTGTTTTAAGAATGGGAGAGGTTTCATTCAGCAGGAAACTCAGAAGCACCAGGAATAAGCTCAGCGGATGCAGCAGTGGCATTACAGGGAGCAGCCACTTGGCTGGGGCTCAGCGCGCCTGCGGGAGGTGAAGTGAGGCCAGGAAAGGGATCCTGAGAGGTATTTCTCCGAGAAGCCGCCAGAGGATCCCTCGGCTGGGGAGCCAGGCTGGCTGCGTGCTCGGGTTCCTCTCCTGCGGCGACGAGACGCAGCTCAGCCCGGTCGCTGCGCAGGCCACCCGGGTCTTCCCCGCAAACCCTCTTGTCAACGCTCCCGTCAGCGGCGAGCCTTGCTGGAGAATGTTCCATAGTTACGGAAGAGCTGGTGCTTTGGCTGACTGGGCCTCTTCTCAACGCTGACCTCTGATGTGACTTTTGATTTCCCTATGTTTTCCTGCGAACTTGGGGAATGGAATGCAAATCCCTGTGTGACTACTGTGCAGCTGAAGAGGAAATTGGAGAGCGTTGAGAAGAAGGGAGAGGGAGAGGGAAGACAGACTGGGGGGGGGGGGGACGGGACACCATGCTCCACAAAGCACCCCCCCCTCTTTCTCTGTCTCTCTGTCTGTCTCTGTCTGTCTCTGTCTCTTTCTCTCTGTCTCCCCCCACCCCCATCAGTCTGTCTTTCCCCCTTTCTTCCTCTCCCTCAAGCTGGGCAAAGCCTGGAAGTTTGTCCTTTGAAGATTCTCAACCTTACAGCTTGCTTTTACATTTAAGCTCAGAAAGCTTGATATGAAATTCCCTTTTCTCTGAACTCCTTTAACTTTAAATTAATAAAGGGAGAGAGAGAGAGAAAGGAAGGGAGGGAGGAAGGGAAGGAGGGAGGGAGGAAGGGAAGGAGGGAAGGGAGGGGGGAAGGGAGGGAGGGAGGAAGGAAGGAAGGAAGGAAGGAAGGAAGGAAGGAAGGAAGGAAGGAAGGAAGGAAGGAAGGAAAAGAAAAGCATGTTCCAGACCACACCACAGGGAGGGAGGATTTTCCAAGGTCACATGTTCCAATCTACCAGGCTGCCCATTAAGTTTAATAAATGGATGAAAGCATTGCAGACATAGAAGAGACTGTGTTGCATTCATTCACCATCACTGAACGTATGCAAGAGAAGAATAAACAACATTAGAATGTAAAATAAAATTCTTTTCAAAGATTTAATGGTAAAAACTCCACAGCATACTTCTCATTATACTGCTCATTTACAAAAACATGCAAGTATTGATCTGTTTTGATTATATCCAAGTTGGAAGTATTTGTACAAATGCCCAAATAATTAAAACAGAGCAAGGAGTATGTTTGTCAAAGAGACAAACAACATGTTTCATGGACTTTTTTCATCTGAAAGTTTCTGTGGAAAAGTGATGAAGTGAAGGTTCTAGAACCTGGGTCTCAGCTCTGGTCCTTAACCTACCAACTGTGTGATCTTGGGGAGCCGTTGACTTACTACACCATGAAGTTTCCACCTTTGAAATGGGGATCTTACAGTGCACAAGTTACATAAACTAATCTATGTAATGCCTTCACATTAGCTGTTTCCAGATCATCAGGTCGAAGGGGTTACCTTTGCCTATTGTCTGTTCAAAATTGAGACTCAAAGGAATGTCTCTTTTCACCTCCAGTTTCTTCTGGCACCTTCAAAACTATTAAGCTGATAGGAGTCCCATGTGGGAAAGAAGAATGAGACGGAAGAGATTGATAGTAATCTGTGGAGTCAGCCCGCAGACCAGGAATCTGGGAACATGTCCAGGTTCAACTTTAATGTGGGTTTGAAGACCCTTTTATACTTTGGTAAAGAATGGTTACAATGAGATAATGAGGAAGGAAAAACCCAGGATCCCATGACACACACACGCATCACGTAGGCAAGAGGATGGGGAAAACAGGAATAATCATGTCTCTTGGGTGGGACATTCCTAAGAGGTTAGGGAGCTGCGTCACAGATAAGAGGCTTGCCAGTAACCATCTCTAGTGTGCCAGAGAGGGTGAGAAAGATAAAAGTGTTCCTTTATCCAAGGCATGTCTCTTAACCTATGTCTACGCCCCACATTAAGCCACCAGTGAAAGGAAAGTCATCATCCACGGGACTGACCTTTAAACTGCTCACCTGTGTGACAGTGAAGCTAGAGTGTCAGCCTGGTGGCAAAGGCTCACACCCCTGGTGCTGGAAGAAGGGTTAAAGGTGGGGCAAGTGGCAGGCTGTTAGGAGGATTTCTAGCAGAGGGGACCTGAGCTGAATCTGTGCTTTGGAGTAGGAGAGATATGGAAAGCTGGAAAGGAACCCTGGGGAGGGGTACATGGGGGCCAGCTCAAGGCTACACAGAGAAAGGAAGAGGGCAAGGGCAAGGTTAAAAACAAACTGTCATCATCTACAACTTCCCTTCATTCCACTCACCACCATCTTTATGCCGCTATGCCCAGAAATACATCAGGGTGGAAACACCAGGCAACTTTCAACTTGTGGTTTATATTTTATGAACCAAGCAAGGTGGACAGTATTAAAGAAACAGTTGTTAGACCCAGTCATAATGCTGTGAGCAGTAGTGAAAAACAAACTGCTTTCCAAGAACTTTTTGTTTTTGGAATAGAAAAGCAAACTAAGTGGGTTTATTTTCAGCTAAGTAGCTTTTGAAATACAAGGCAAAAGACCAGCTTCCTGATGCTTATTACAAATGGGGGAAAATGCATTTTTCAGCCCTTGAGTATGAAAATGCCCAAATGGGCCCAAGTGAGCTTTAGTGGTCCAAACTGAACGTCCTTTGCTTTCCGCTTGGGGTTTTTCTTTCTTCCACTGTTTACATTCCTTTTTAGCACCATGGTTTTCAGGGATGTGTTCATCTCTCTCTTCTGTGGGAGGGGTATGTCCGGTGCTTTTTAACAAATGATCCCCAGGAGCCACTTTTCACACCCACCCGAGTGCAGAGAAGTGGGTGCGCCCAGCACCCCGTGCGGCGTCAGGGGCGCTTCCACAGCCGAGCCCGGGCTGTGGCGCAGCTGGGCGAGCCGCGTGGGCAGGGGAGGGCGGCAACAGGAGACCAGCGAGCGCGGGAGAACCGCTCAGCTGAGTGGACTCGACGGGAGGGCGCCTCCGGTAGGACGCAGGGCTCGCTCCGGACAAGACGTGCCAATCTCTGGGCCCCCTTTCCAGGCTCCCCGCGGGATCCCCAAGTCTCGCCACCTCCGCTGAGCCCCGCCTCCTGCCGGGTGGCAAACTCCGAGTCCATTCAAACCTCTCTTTCCTCGCTCGCGCGCTGCCGAGCGTGTAATTGGGGGAACTCCTCCCAGCTGGGGCCGCCTCGGAGGCGCTGCCCGAGCGGCCGCCGCCTCGCTGCCGCCGCCGCCTCGCTGCCCCCACCGCGCGCGGAGCCCACCGCCCGGACCCCGGCGCGCGGCCGGCGGCTGGCGGGGTGGGCGGCGCCGCGCGGGGCAGCGGCCGGCCGGGTGGCGGGGCCAGGACCGCCGGCGCCCACCCCCTCGCGCCACCCGGCTGCGCGGACCCGGCGCTGCTGCGCGGGCAGGAGCCGCGCGCCGCGGTGCCCGGGCGTCCCGCGTGCGCCCCGCGGAGCCGCGCGCAGACCCGCCGGCCGTCGGGGGCGCGGCCGGCCGCCGGGACCCACACCTGTCCGGCGGTGGCCGCCCCGCGCGGGCGTCCGCGGCTTCTCGGGCCAGCGCCGGCGAGACGAGGCCCACGCTCCGCAGGAAGCCGCTGCCGCCCCCAGGCCTCCCCCCCGGCGCCCCGAGCTCCGCGGCACCATGGCCCCGAAGCTGCTGCTGCTGCTCTGCCTGTTCTCCGGCTTGCACGCGCGGTGAGTGGCGCCCGGAGCCCGCAGCCCCGGGGCTCCGAGCCGGGCGGGAGGGCGGCGGCGGGGGGCGCTGTCTGCCAGCCCGGAGTCCCCCAAGGCGTCCCGCCGTCGGCGGGGCTGCGGCAGAACCCACCGGAGTCCGGCCGGGAGGGGACGCGAAGGGGGCCGCACCTCACCTGTCCCGTCTCCCGCTGGCCTGAGCCGGCGGTGTCTCCCGGTCAGGCTGGCAGCCGCAGCCTTCTCCGCAGTAGGCAGTGTGGGGACTCCGAGCTGAATGGGCTCTGCTGAAGCTTCTAAGACCTGGCATTTTGCAGGGCTTTGGAAACCCAGTGTGACTGGGGAGTGGCAGCGTGGTCCTCCTTCACGACCCTCTAGCCCTCCAGTGTTCCAGGGTCCCGTGCATACTATGGTCAACATCCTGCACTATATTCATCCGTCTGGATTTCCCCAGGACCCCAGAGTCATGGTATCCTAACTGCTCAGTTTAGACCAACATGACAAAGAGCCACTGGGCTGGAGGAGGACAGGGACAAGGTGGGCAGGTGGGAGCCTTCGAAAGGACCCCCCCCCCCAAGTCCTGCACAGGGCCAGGTGCACACAGGCACAGCTTCTAAACGAACCACTTGCACCCAGGGTCCTACACACACCTACACTCACAGAGCAGGCAAGTTGTAGTTGCCCAGGTTTCTGCCTGGTCACTGGGAAACTCAGCATAAATGCCTGTCTGTAAGCTTCCTCCCAAGGAATCCATGCCTAGAAATGCTCCCTGGAGCTAGGAAGAACCTGTGGGGATGACAGGCTGTTGGGACCGGAAGGGTTAACCCTCCTTGCTGTAAATTTAACTGGAGATTCTGGGTTTGTATCTTTCACTCTGTCCTCCGAGCCCAGAACCTGCAGGCTGCTCCATACTTTAGATTTCAGAACAGCTCTCTTTTCCTCTCACTGTGCCCATTCCGAGCATGGCAGGGCACCCCTGTCCCAAAACATTCTTGCTTTAACATCTTCCTTTCCTGGATCTGGAAGCTAGAGGGTTAGGGAGCACCTCTGGGGCCCGTAAACCCTGAAGGCAATGCTAGAAATCTGGTTGGAGTCTTCAGTCTGCATTTGTATTTGTGAAGTACAAGAAAGTGGAAGGGCATATGCACAAATCTGGGGAGACAGGAAGACTCCCCACTCCAATTCTTATTCCACTTCTTTGCCAGGGATGTTGCACCAGGAGGAAAAATGTCCTGGTTCTGTCCTGCATCCACTTGCACTGGCTGAGAGTTGAGCATGTACCAAGGGAGATTGTACTTGGAGATTCACATACCACCCTCTTCTCCAAGCAGGGCACTCCTGGGTGTTTCCACTGAGTTCCTTTCTCTCTTAAGAGAAATGGAAGTGCATTTTCTGAGGCTGACTCTGCCAGGATCTGTCTTACCTTTTCAGAGACAGCCTCAGACATTTACTGAGAGGTCTGAACTAGTCTGAAGTAGGTCTCTTGCCCCCGTGGAATGAAACAGCCAGCCATTCAGGGCTAGGGAACCCACTGTTTAGATCTGTAGATACTTACTGTGCTGGAAGGAAACTGTCTTCAGTACTGTCTGTGCTTGTTGTCTAACTTGAACCATCCAGGTTTCTAGGGATTCCCAAATACACACTGCCTTGGGATTCTTCATCCTTCATTCCATGCAGACAGATGCAGTGATCTGAGTGTGTTCCACCTGGTTTGGTTCTTCATAGTACAGGATGTATATTGGTTGAAAAAAATCCAAAATTAAAACTAATTTTACTGATGTCTGGCTCGCCTTTGAAAGTGTCTTTGTTCTTTGAGTGGGTCCTGTAGACGTGTAAAATAACCTGGCATCTAGTGTTCTTTCCAAACTGCCTTTAATGCTTGGAGGGTGCTCATTTGCACCCTGGAATGCCTTCCTGCTGTTAAAAAGTCTTTGGAGGAGGCTCTGAGCTGATGCTCTGCAAGGATGCCAGCCACTCCCTAGAGGGAACAGCTCCATTCTCATACACAAAGATGAACGTGTCATACATTAAAATGCACTAAGTCACCCCAGGAACTGGGAGATACCCTGAAGAGGCTGCACTGTTTCCTGAGACTTAGGCTCCCCCTTTTAATGTTTCATTTAGGCTTTGACTCTGTGCTTCTGGAGGAAGAGAAGGTATAAGCCACCTTCTCTGAGAGTTACCTGCTTGCTTGACAATGGCAAAACAGTGGCCGTTTGCTGTTAAGAAAAAGCTTGTTGCTGTGATGATGCTTAGATCCTACAGTCCTGATAGTACAGTGTTCATTAAAAAAAAAAAAAAGGTCTATCACCCTCTTAGATTTTAGGAAATCATTCTAGTTTTATTCACATAGTAGTGGGTCTCCTATGGCAAAATTTTATTTTTGTCAAAGTCAGCATTTTCCTGGGGCTGGAGGTGGTCTGGCACTAGCCTAGGAGGCTTCATGTTCTTTTTCGGAAGCTCTGCATTAGACTAAGTGAGGTTCGCCCTGGAGTTGCCCAGTGGAGAGATGGCCACTATTCTCCTCAACCCAGTCACAGAACTGGGGGACCATTTTACCTCCAAAAGGATGCTGCTGCTTTTCTTTACTCCCTCTCCCCAGTCTCACCTGGCCTGGCCTCCTAGGATGCAGTTTATGCCATTGCAGGAACCTTCTTCTCACCGCTAGGGGGAGAATTTGGCTCATTCTGATACCTGTTACTGAAGCAGCTTTTTTTCAGAAACAAAGTATTTTTCAGAAACAAAGGCTGTGCAGACAGAACTGATGAGTTGGTGAGTGTGCTCAGTCTGTATACCTGTAACCACAGGGCCAGTGGCTCAGAGCACTAGTCTGGTGTGTGCTGTCACCTTTCACTGGGGGAGGGGAGAAGAAAAGGGCAAGGCAAAAGAGGAAGGAAGGGCAACAGAAAAAAGAAGAGAGGTAAGGAGAAACAGAGGGAGAGAGGAAAGCACTGTGGCCATGCTGGCATCTGTACTAAGAATATTCTCTGTGATTCTGCCCAGGCAAGCTGCCCCTCCATCCACGGTCTCCCAAGTGCCTCTGTTTTGATGAATTGCCAGGTCCTGTGGGCAGTCACTGACTCCCAGATACCCATGCCCTGCGGAACCCATTTCTCCCTATGCCATTGTTTTTGTAAGATGATAAAATTAATATCCCTTTAATATTATATTTTATGGTAAAATCTGGAATTTTGTACTATTTGCTATAAAAGCTCAGTATGACAAAGAAGGAAATATAGCATATTACTTATTGAATGGGTTCCTCCAATTTTGTGAGTTCCTATTGATAGTGAATTTTCAGTGTGAATCAAAAACTGCAGCAATTTACTGTTTCTATGGATGATTTATTTTAACCTTCTAGTCAATAGGCATTTAAGAAATAGAATTACATCCTAGGAACAATCTCAAGGGAAGTTTTCCTGTCTATGATTAGCGTCTCGTTTACTCATCCAGATTAGTCCAGACTGCTTTCATCTATGTTATAGTTTGTCAACACTCCAAAAAGACCCATGTATGTAACATATGACATATATATGCTTATATATGTGATTATATAGTAGGATATGATGATCTGATATCTATGTGCCCTGAAGACATAGAGATACTGAGCTTTTAATGGTCTGTTGTTTTTATTTGCTTCATGTTCATTATAGAGAACTGACTAATTCCAAAAATTCACTTAAAGAAACACACCCCAGAGCACAGTGACCCTGGGATGACATTAACCTGTCTGGGAAGCTAAACTGGAATGAACTCATCACCAATCATTTAAAAGAGAGTCTGTGAGACAGCACATGGACAAGTTCCCCAGGAAGACATTTGTTTTACGGTCTTTCTTGCCCTGCTAAGTGGCAGTCCCTGTGGAAACGCTGCTTTGAGGAATCACTCCTCTCCCAAGCCCCCAACAACTGTGTTCTTAAGACAACCTCACTCTCTAAGAAAACTGGTTTGTCATGGCAAGGCCTCTCCATTCAAGCCCTCTTGTCTGCGTGAACCCCTACTGGGCACGCCAGCTCAGGGACACTCAGCCCTCATTTGGACCCATGTGTTAAGGGACCAAGTGGATGGCGACATATTAGATCTTATTTTTCAATATCTGTAGTAGCCTGCTCTGCAAGCCATGACTCAATTGGTCCTGTGGGAGACATGTCACAGCACCAGAGGGTGTTTACTAAGCAGGATCTCTGTTCCTTGACACACCATGTCTTGGCCAAGCAGACCACCTCCTGATGGCCTCCTGTCTGCCACATTCCAGTTTCTCAGAGAAGCACAGAAATGACGCTCAACTACCCTTCAGGAGTGTGCTTGGCAAAAGCTATTCTCACCTCCTAAAATGAAGTCTTGGTGTTGGGGCGAGGAAATGGTATGATAAAGACACCATGTGATAAGTGTCTGCAGGTTTGTGACTGTATTTCCTGGGGTTGTCCAAGCGACTCCTGGGAAAGCCAAGCCTGCAGCGGGGGCTGTTGGTGTCACCTCGCTTCTTTTGGTGTCTGTGGTTTAACATGGTCATGGACTCACTTGGGGACATTTAAAGAAAACATTTTGCCATGTTAACAGCAGTGACTTGCTTCTTGTTTTATTCTAACTTGAGTTTCATTTTGTTTTGCAAATATAGAGCTAAGCCATTGCTTGGAATGGGGGTGCTAGGAACTTTCTACCTACATGAGGGATGTTTGGCCAGGCCACACCTAAGACACTTCCTGAAGCCACTACTGTGACTTATATTATGTCACCCTTTGTGCCATAACTACAGGTCCAGAAAAGTGGAAGAGGATGAATATGAAGATTCATCTTCTAACCAAAAGTGGGTCTTGGCTCCAAAATCCCAAGACACGGATGTGACTCTTATTCTCAACAAGTTGCTAAGAGAATATGATAAGAAGCTGAGGCCAGACATTGGAAGTGAGTGTCAACATTTGTTATTTCAATTGAAACTATACTGTGATGACAAATATTTTTAAATCTATATTCACAGGATAGTGGAGCCACACAGTTCATGACTATAATCAAAAGTATGATCATAACAAAAGTATGATATTAGCATGAGAAGAGGATGTGTTCTTGATACTCATGTCATTTCATCATATGTAGGTTTGTGTAATGGCAGATACGCTCAAGTATAATTGCTTCATCACCATAAAGATCTCCCTCTTCTATGATTCTATAGCCCCACCCACTTTCCCCCTCCAAAATTCCTAATCTCTGTCACTCACTTGTTTCCCCATTTCTGTCTGACTTTCTCTTTGAGAATGTTATTTGCATGCAGTCATTCAACATATGAGACTTTGGGATCGGTTTTCCTTCCCTCATCAAAATGATCTTGGGATTCATTTAAAAAGTTATGTGTGTACAATAGTTGTTCTTCCTTTTGCTGAGTAATCTTCCATGAAATGGGGATACCACAGTTGTGTATCCATTTTCCACTGAGGAACATTTTGGCTGTTTCCTCTTTTTATCTGTTACAGAAACCAGTAACTAAGTATATTTGAGTACAAAAATTTGTGTGAACATAGATATTATTCTCTGGGATTGGTGTCTTTGAATATGATTGCTATGTCATGTGAGGAATGTAAGTTTTTTTAAGAGATCATTAAGCTGTTTTCCAACATGACTATGCCATTTTCTGTTCCTACCAGAACTGTCACCACTTTTTATTTTAACTGCTTGAATAGAGTAGGTTGTTGTCTCACAGTGCTCTTAATTTGCACTTCCCTAATGGTAAATAATACCAGACTCTTTTTATATGTTTATCGGTCACCAGCAAAACCTTTCTATTGAAATGCCACTTTCTATTATTTGCCCTTTAAACATAGGGTTATTTTATTTTTTTTCTATTGCATTTTAAGACTTCTTCGTGTAAAGTAGAATTGTTTTGCACATATTCTTTTCAAATTTTTCTATTTCAGCCTGTAGCTTGTGGTTCATCCTCTTTCTAGAATCTCTAACAGAGAACAGATTATTTTGATCAAGTTGGATTTATTGAATTTTTATTGTATGAAATAAGGTTTTGGAGTAATATTTCATCACTATTCATTTATCCTTACTTCCTGAAGATTTTCTCCTTTGTTTTCTTCTAAGAGTTCTATAATGTTATGATTCTTGTATCTTAATTTATTGTCTGTTTTAAGTAAATTTTTTGTAGCTAAGTTCCTTTTAAAAAATTTTTGCCTATAGATACCCAATGCCTATAGATAACCTGTGTTGAATTGCATGTGCACATTTGTCCAAAAATCAACTGGCTCAGTTGGTAGGCTATCTCTGTGTTCTCTATCTTGTTTCATTTATCTACATGTCAATCATTGTATGAGTACCCACTGATTATTAAGTAGTAGATTTTGTAGTGTAAGTCTACCATTTTATTGCTCTTTTCCAAAGTTATTCTAGCTCACCTTCTTCTAGTCTTCTTCCTCCTTTTTCTTCATCATATTCTTCAAGATAGCACTTAGGTTTTTGATTTGAGACTCTTAATTGGGAGTGATTTAGTGATTTAAATCACCTGCTCTGTGATGCTTTATCTTAGTCTCACAGATTTTGATATGCTGTGTTTTCATTTTCATTCAATTCAATACATTTTTTAAGATTTCTCTTAAGAATGTTTTCTTTAACCCATGATATTTAATAGGTGTGTTTAGTTTCTAAGTGTTTGGAAATTTTCTTGTTTTCTCTTGACTATAATTGAGTGACCATAGAGATTTCATTATGGTCAGAAAATATATTCTATATAAGTTCAGTACTTTTAAATTTGTTGATGTTTGATTTATGGTCCAGATTTGGTCTATTTTAGAGAATTTTCAGCAGGAAATTGAAAAAAAAATTGTGTTCTGCTGTTGTTAGCTTAGATCCTATTATTTTGTTAGCTTAGATCCTATTATTTAGTGATACTGTTGAGTTCTTCTATGTCTTTATAGATCTACGGGTTTTTCTATCAGTTATCTTAAATAGGTCAATGATTAATAGATTAAATAGTATATTCTGATCCAAGACCAAAACTAGAGAGCAATATCTGGCCAGGAGTGCAGTTGTATGCACTTACTGCTGTGAGGTCTTCTTGGTGATGGTAGGAGAACTTGGGGGTTGCAATAACACAATTTCATTGGATGCACCCAGGCCATAGCTTGTTTACTTTTCTCTATAGGACTCAGTTTCATTGACAAACTAGCAGCTTGCCAACTCTCTCACTACCCTAGACCTTCCATCCCTATATTTTTCCAGGTCTCCAGCTTATAAATAGTGGGGCCTAGAAGTTCCCTGGTTACAATAGGCATGGAATTTCAAAAGCCTATGGTGTGCTGTACAGATGCTTGTCTTGGTCAATGTTGGAGCTATCATATCGTCTTTCTGTTTCTTAGTTGCCTCTTCCATAAAATAAAGGAAGGGACCAAATTACCCTTAAACTTCCTTACTGCTTTAAGATATTTATTCAGTGAGTGATCCATCTAAATTGTTACTGGACCAGGTTTTTCTATTGCATTGTCATCAGTGTCTTCCCTTCATAGCTATGTGAAAGTCCTAACCAGTATGAACATGTACAGTAGTTCTACATTTAGATGGGAAGCGAAGGGTGAGAAAATGTTATACATTTCTTTAGAAATTCTTCATGCTTGATCTTAAAGATAAATATGTTATTGTCCTTGTGGGCAAGTTTAGTCCAGCTGGTCCTTTGTTTATTCTGTGCCAACATGCAGCAAAGCACATTCTATCCTTGGTATTGTTTGACACTGCATACATCCTGTGAGATAGAAAATTAGATATGGGTAGAAGTGGATGAGTTTATTTCCAACCCACATCTCTCTGATTCTGTAGCTATATCCCTTAGCTACTGCACTTTTTATAGGTAATGCAAGACAAAACAATTAAAAACACAGGGCACCCCTCTATCACAGACACAGCATGACACTGGGGAGGGTAGATGCTAAAGCTTCGTCATGCACAACAGGTAAGCAGAATTTATGATTCCAGAGAGTTTACTTTCCCTTATGTACATGAGGAATTGTGAATTTTCCAAATGAAACAGCACATAAAACATACTTAAGAAAAAATGCTTCTTTTTATACAGGCAACCCCCCTAAAGCTTTATGTCCTTTATTCCTCAGAAGTAATAACAAAAGAGCTCAGTGGTTTTGAGTTAGTTTTAGAAAACAATTAAGTATAAAACAATAAATTAGGTAGTTCTTTTTGGTTTCATGAGGTCAAAGTTTCAGTCTACATGCTGTCATGGTGCTTGGGGCAAGAGAGTGACCTCATACAAGTCCCATGATCACTGGGATATTTAGGAATCCTCTTCCTGTCTCATATAAATGATAAATAATGTCTGGTAGAATTTCAGCAATTTGCCGATGTTCAGTCAGACTCAGTGCCAAAGAACAGCTCTCCTGGTTAAGGAGGTTGAATTGACTTTTGCTTACATGACTTAGAAGGACTGTGCTTCAAGGAGAATTTCCTATAAAAATCTAGATTTTTTTCTCGCTATTTTTTTATCACATGTATCCTTTTTAAGTTTGTTATAACCATTATGCCTCCTCACTAAAGCACAGTCAACTTGTTTGACATAACCTTGTACTATACATGGAATTAATATCAGTTTATTATAATTACCAGGGACTTTTTGTTCACTTCCCTTATCACTCCCTTCCCTTCTTCACCTACTTAGCCTATGTCTGATGAGCACTTCCCCTCCACCAAGCCCTGGCCATGGACAGGTGGTAAGCAGCCTGGACTCTGTCCACACTTGGGTTCTTTTGATGGGGAAGGGGAAGGAAAAAGGACTCTCCAAATAACACTTAGGAGTTGATGTTGGAGTAAAGCAAGCCTGTTTAAGGCACTCTGTGGACTAAAGCTCTTCATTTCTTTACTTCTAGGTTAAAGTTCAAGTCCCTTAAAGGAACATAAAGAGGCAGCCATGATCGTACCCTGTCTTCTCTTATTTCCAGATACACTGCACCTCACACATTATACCCTTTGGGGACTCCTACCCTCCCATTGCCTCATCAGGACACTTGCTTCTGCTTTTCTCTTATTCCAGCATGTGATGCTTTTAACTACTTACTCTGTCTTCCATGCTGGACTCATTCCTACCTTTCTTCAAAAATCAATCTCTCCTACTAGAACCTTTCTGCCTGACCTGAACCTCCCTCACCTCACAGCAGGGTAGGTAAAATGTCTGTTCCCAGAGTGGCTCCTCACTTCAGTTTTCGTCTCTAAAACAGGATGATACTTTTTGAAGGGCTGTCTTGAGGGAGATGAAATGATCTAACTCTGAAACAGTTCTTTAAAGTTCTATGTGATTTCCATAATCCTGCAGTTGAGAACTGATGTTTCCCCCTCAGGACACAGTTCCAAATTTCTAACTATCTAAAGCTACATCTGTTTACATTGGCATCTCCCAATGTACATAGTCCAACTGCCTCCACAAGGATCCCACATCAGGAAATAAGTTAAATGGCTCATCACTGTCATTGTCACCAATCAATAGATGGAATCAAACACTCTCATTTATGTGGCATATCCACATGGAATCCTCTAATTGGTTTTCATAATACAAATTGTGATCATAGATTTTAAAAATACTCACTACACTCCCAGCTATTATCTCTCCTCAACTAACTTCTAAATTATGAATATGTCTGTTTTAGTTTCCCATCTTTAACTATCCATCCATCATTCCAAGTAATACTTTAGCTGTGTCCTTTACTAGTTCAGGGTTATGTAGGGTGTCATTTATCTCAGGAACAGATCTTGTCATGCGAGCTTGAAAAGGCTGGAGGAGGCTAAGCCTTTTAGTAAGACAATTGTGAAGAGAAAAAGAAATGACCTGAGAGAATTTCTCTCCCTTCAGGGTTTCAAGAAATTTGAACCACTCTTCTGAAAATACATTATTGCAGAATTCAAATTCCTTCTCCACAATCAGGACCCTCTATAGCAAACATAATTAGTGTTGGGGCAGGGGTGAGTGGGCATATAGGATATACACAATGCATAGAATGATGCGTGGTTTAATTTAATTCAGGCAAAAACATCTAAATTGTCTTCTCCAGACTTCTGTCGATAGAGCAGTTAATTTTTTCTGTCTCTTTTTAAAGAGTTTGCACATCTAGACTTCTTCTCTAGGCTTTCCTAAAGTTTATATACCCAGTTTAGTTAAATGTGACCTGAGAAACATCCAGAATACATGGCAGCTAGCTGAGCTGTGCTAATTCAGTAACCCTGTGGCAGATTCAGGGACCCCAAATTCTCTACCTGTGCCTGAGCACTGCAGAATATGCCATAGAAGTTTGTTGCTTCACTCTTGTCGGAACTAGATTCGGTGGTCAGGCTCTGGCTCAGAAGTCCTGACGGCACTTCCCCTAGGCTTAAGGCAGGAGCTGTTCCCACTCCGCTGTCATGTTCCCAGCTGAGGAAAGGGAAAGAGAAATGACTTGAAAGTGATCAGATATTGTGGTTTTTTTTTTTATTTTTTGGAGATCATATAATTTAAATATCTGAAAGAACTAGCAAGTAGCCTTTAGCATATGAATGCTTTGTGGCAGTAACATTGCTTTGTAAAGTTTCATTTCTGGTGTACATCATTATACACCAACGTGTACAGATTGCATTAAATTCACCACTAGAAGTCTAGTTTGTCCTTCACCCTACACTTGTTCCCTGTTGCCTGATTTATTCAGCCCCTTTCCTTCTGGTAACCACTCATTGTCTTAGCATCTAAAACTTTATTTTTGTTTCATTTAGTTGTATTCCTTTTCCTATATTCCGCATATCAGTGAAATCATACAGTCTTTGTGTTCCTCTGACTTAATTTTTCTAGGCATGATAATTTTTAAAACAAGCTTTATTATGCTGCTCTTTAATATCTCTGTGAAAAATTATGAGCAAATCGAGTTACCATAGAAGTATAAAATGAATGTTTAAGGATTGTTAGTCACAGCCACGCCATCCCTGAGAGGAGCCTGGACATGCCTTGCAGAGTCAGGGAAAGCCTCTATGTGCCTTTGAACTGGTTACAGGCAGGTGAAGGTGACGCTTTTTGCCACATACTGTTTTCTGAGGGTTTAAATTGAAATACTGAACTGGAGCGAATTTTGAAATGTGTGACGAGCTGTACAAAGAATGAAATGCATTGGTAAGATACCATGATTTAATAATGGGTTTGTGAAATTGCTCCTGGTTCTGATGGATTTTGTATTTTAAGAAAAGATAAGAGATTTGTTATTTTAATCAGAAACATTGGGAGGAAGCACAAAAGTTGAAATGTAGGTACTTGTACATTAGAAGAAGGGTCTGAGAGTAAGGCATGGGTGTGCTGAGGTCCCTCCAATCACAGTGCACTGAGGGCTGGTAGTTTGACCTCCCCAGCCAAGCCCAGACTGCTGAAGGAATCATCACACTTATTCCAAACAAACTATCTTTTCCTTTCTTAAAGCATCAGATAATGTCTAAACTATACATTTAGGTGAGTCTGGCTAGTTAGTCCTCACCTAAAACTCACAGCCTATTTACAGATGGATGAGTTGCCATTTTATGGCAATTACTGTATATCCAGAAAATAATTCAAATGTATTCACTCCACTTTCAGAACAGATGCAGGAGAGAAGACAGACATTCTTAATTGCTGTGCTTGAAGTAAAAGCTATTACTGTAGACTTAGTTAACTGATTCTCTCACAAAGTTAATTCAAATGCAGTAGGGAGGTGGAGAAATTATACCTGTCATGTCTGTAAGAAACTAATTAGGCATCTGGAGAACTCTGGGTTAAGATCCATTAATGCAGTTCAATACATTTTGGTAGGTGACCATTCTGAGTATATTCTGCATCATTTCTAGAAGTGATCCCTTTTACACACATACCTTAGCCCTGTGGATTTCACCATGGCACAAGATCTCATCTAAGGTAGAAGTTATGCAAGGCAAGGCTATATTAAAACCTATGCATCTGATTCAGTTTATTAAAAAGACTTTTCATTGGACTCTTTTTCCCTTGTAGGAGTATATATAGAGAATTCATTGTGTAAGTAGTTTAATTTTTTACATGCAATTTAGTAAATAACTGAGGTCGTACTCTCTAGATATAATCGAATGATGACTTGATTTGAATATTCAGTTCAGTTCATAGAATGAAAAATGATCAGCTTCTTAATGTTTATTCATCACTATTCCTGGAATTGAGCAAAACAACTTCACATGGAGTAGAAGGTATTTGAGTAAGAAAAGATTTGGACTTTTCTACCAGTATTCTGGTATTCTACCATGTATTAGTAGAAAGAACCTCACTGAGCTGTAAGCTTCTATTTCTAAATAGAATAGTGAAGACTACATCTAATACCTGTTTTAAGAATTATAGATTATAACATTTGACCCACAGTGAGGGGACAGAAAGTGTCAGGTGCTTTTGTTCACTCTGTTCCCAGGCCCACACATTGTTTCGGCTGCTGCTGTTTCAATTTGGCTTAGGAGTAGTAGAACAGAGTCCTCAGACAGCTCCAGTGTCATAAAATCTTTGTCTTATATTGAGATTTCTGTTCAGCTGTCGGCATTTCATCAGCCTATAATTAACATCCTGATCCAAAATATCTTACAGATTCTTTTATAAAATCTTACTGTGCCCATGCTGATTAGGTTGTTATCCTGCTAATTCACATTTGAGGGACAAGTGCAGATTTGAAAATCTCAGTTTTCTAGAATATCATGGTTTGAATGGATTTTCTGCCCAACAATTCCAAAATCTGGTTTTATATCAGAATTAACTGGAAACTCTTTAAGATACAAGGTCAAACCCAATTTTAAGACCTACCACATTGTAATCTTAATTATTTTTTGATAGTTCACTGATTCCCATTTAGATCTGTATTATTGCCATTCTTGTACTTACTTTGGACTTAATTTGCTTTTTTTCTACTTTTTTTTAGTTGGAATATTAGGTCATTGATTTGAGACTTTTCTTTCCAATTTTGGTGTTTCATGCTGTGAACTCTCCCAAATATTACTATAAGAATTTCCTACACATTTCAGTGCTTTGATTTTATTTTTATTTAATTAAAAACACCTACTAATTTTCTCTTTTTTTTTCTTGATCCATGAGTGGCAGTCAGTTAGATGTGTCATAGATGAATATTTTCCAAGTAGTTGGGATCATTCCAGATAGTTTCCTGTTACTGACTTCTGATTTAGCTTCATTATGGTTAAAGAATAATCTTTTTTATGGTGTAAATCCTTTACAACTTACTGATACTTGTATTCTGGTCTATATTGGCATGGAAAGAGCAAATATTCTGTTGTTAGGTGGAATATTCAATGAATCAGATCAATAAGTAAAGTTGGTTCATATTTTTGTAAAAAAACAATTTGAGCTTTTTTATTATATATATGTATGTATATATATATATATATATATATATATATATAATATCACATCTTTGAATTCCCCAAGCTTCTCCCACCACCTCCCCTCCCTGACTGCTCCCACCCATCCCCCCATATCCAGTTGTATGCCCTAGTTTGGCTATTAGGTTGTTTTGAGTTTTCTTCTTGGTCTTTTGTTTGTTTTCCCTATAGCTCATGTATTAGTGAAACCATCTGGTTTCTGTTTTTTTCTTTCTGACTTATTTCTGCTAATATGATTCCTTCTAGGTCCATCCATGTTATCTCAAGTGCATCAAATTTGTCATTTTTAATTGTTGAATAGCATTCCATTCTGTATATGTACCACATCTTTTTCACCCATTCATCTGTTTTGGGACATTTGGGTTGTTTCCATGTCCTTGCAATTATAAATAGTGCTGTAATAAACATTTGAGTACAGGTGTCTCTTTGTATATGTATTATGTTCTCCTTTGGGTAGATTCCCAGAAGAGCAATTGCTGGGTCAAATGGTAGTTCCAGTTTCATCAGTTTGAGGATCCAGCACACAGCTTTCCATACCAAATTGATTTTTAAAATGATTTTTAGCCATTGTTGGGAGTGGGATTTTGGAATCTCTGCCAATATATGTGAATCTGTCTATTTCTCCATATAGCTCATCAATGTTTGAATCATGAATTTTGGTAGTAAAACTTAAATCTTTATGTCCTCTGGATTAATTGGACTCTTTGTCATTGTAAAATGAATGCACCTAGAAGTATTTTTGTCATGAAGTCTACTTTGATATTAAAGTAGATACCTAGCTCTCTTTGATTAGTGTTAGTATAGTATCGGCCTCCCCACCCCTTTACTTTCAACCTGCTTTTATCTAAAGAGTGTTTTTCATAGATACTGTGTAAGTGAGGCTTGGTCTTAAAAAATCAAGTCTAACAATCTCTGATATTTAATTAGCATCTCTAGACCATTTATATTTAAGGTAATTATCAACATTGTTGAATTTTTCTGTGATCTTTTTATTGGGATTCAATAGATTCTTTTTGTTGTTCCCCCCTCCCATTTTATGATTCCTTTACTTTCATTTGTCTCTGTATTTGTATTGTCCTCTGTTTTGTTATTTTAGTGTTTCTGTTAAAGATTTATAGTATTTATAACTTTAACTTGGGAAACTCTAACTCCAGGAGATAATATATCATATGTAGTATAAAAACATTGCAGTAGTATAGTTCTATCTTCTCCCTCCTAAACTTCATGCTTTTGTAAACATTCATTTTACTTAACCACAGGACATTGTTATTTTTGTTTATATAAGTTATACGTGCATGTGTGTGTATATATATAGATGTGTGTTATATATGTGTATGATTGATATATATGTGTATATCATACCATACATCATACATGTGTATATGTTTATCTATGTACATGTGCATATTATACATATGTAGATATTTATATTTGCTCATATCATTGCTTTTATATATATATATTTGCTTATACCATTCCCATATCTGATATTTTTCTTTTCTTTGTGAAGATCCATATATCTTTTATCATTTCCCTACTACTAAAAGAACTTCCTCTAACTTTTCCTTTAATACGTCTATTGATGATGATTGATTATTTTTTTATGGGAATATCTCTCCATTTGCTGCATATCCTTACACAGTTTTCAAAGATTTTTCAAAACATTTCTTTGTAGCTTTGTTGAGGAATAGTTAACAAAATCTAAGATATCTAAAGTGTACCACATGATAGTTTGTTGTGCGCATATATTCTGATGTGATTCCATCCATAATTATACATATTTTTATGAAAACTATTAAGTTCCACTCCTTTAGCAAGTATCAGTTACACTCTACCATTGTCAACTGTAGTCATCTTATTATATATTTAATTCTAAGCTCCAGTTATACAGATATTTTCTTTGGGGAAGATCTTCTAAGTTCCTTACTCTGTCATTTTGAAAGTCCTGTCTCCTACTTGCATGTTTGATATAGAGTTCTGGGTTAAAAGTTATTTTCTTGCTTTTCTTTTTGTTTTACTTATCAATATTTAACATCTTCTCCGTTGTTGATTCTGATGGGCAATTACTGCCATGTTTGTCTTTCTGCTTTCAATTTCATGTTTCCCCCCTTATGAATTATGTAAAGATTTTTCCTTTTATTAGGTGACTGAGCAAATTGATTATCAATTATCATGTAGCATGTTACTTACACTTGAATCTTCTTAAATTATGGATTTATGTATTAATACTATTAACTTTTACAATTTCAATTATTATTTACACTGAAACTTTTTCTTATTGAACTTTCATTTTAGCTATTTTTATTGCTCTATCTTCAAGTTTGCATTTCTTTTCTACTCATGTCTAAAGTAGTATTAACATTTCCCTGTGTATTTTTTCATCTCAGATAGCATAGTCTGCTTCCCTAGAAGTTTTGTCTAGGTTTCATTTATATCCTCAATTCTCTACTTAACTTTCTGAACACCTTTTTTTTCCCTCGAACATCTAGAATACAGTCAACAACTATCATAATATCCTTGCTATTAATTCTAATGTGTGTATTAGTCTGTGTCAATTTCTGTTGATAGACTACTCATCATGGATTGCATTTTCCAACTTTGCATGTTTGCTAATTTTGTTGACATTTAAGATGTTGTGACTTTGTTGACTGCTGGATATTTTTATATTTCTATAAATATTCTTGAGTATCATTCTAATATGCAGATAAGTTACTTGGTTCTTTAAATGTTGCTCTTTTCATTTGTTAAGCAAATTAGGAGAAAGTTCTCAAGAGTTTCCTGAGTGCTCTAGCAAAAACCCCAAGAATTTGGAATTTTTTGACTCTAGCTTTTTAGAACAATGTTCCCCCCAAGGGGGGGTTATAGAATTTTCATGAACATGTCTATGGCCTAAACTGTCAACCAGAATAAACTTTATAATAATAATAATAATAATAATAATAATAATAATAATAATAATAATAATAATAATAATAATAATAAATAGATTAAAAAGAAAGCAAACAAACAAAAAAACAATGTTCCCCCTGACAGAACACTGTTCTCTTTTTAGTTTTGGTTAATTCTCTATATGGGTTCTGACTTCTAATTGCATTGCTCTCCTTACTCTCAGCTTCATCCCTTCAACTCAGTGAATTCACTGAGCTCTAACTAGGTGCCTCACACTGGGCCACAACTTGGAGACTCAAAGCAGTAATGCTGGGGCAATTGTTAGGCTAGCTTTACTGGTTTCCAGTGTCAGACACCACTGTCCTTCGCTGCTTTATGTATAGTGTCATGGAAACCATTATTTCCTCTATTGTGTCTGAGTTTTTACTCTTTCAAGTGACAGAGTAAAGCCAGTTCCTATTGCTCTATCTTTGATGGAAAGACAAGTGTCCATGTTTCTGACTGAGTTTAATGTTGCAAGCCTATTTCTTCTCTGCAGGCTCACCACATCTGTAGATCTTGAATTTCTTCTAGGACTTGATTTGAAGAGCTGCTGCTTAAATTGTGAATAGTAGCGGGCTTTGTGTGCTTCTTTTTATCCACTTTCTTACTGATATACTCTCTTATTTGTTACAGGGCAAGGATGTGCGGTGGTTTGTATTTATACTCATTCTGGCTTTATATTTGCCACACTGTATTCCCAAACTAGTCCCCAGTAAGATATGAGGATAATGAGAAAGGTGAGGTCCATTCCTCTATGTTCTGTTTTCTCTGAGATAGTCCTTTAATTTGGCCAATCTATTGACACTGTCTGGCTTAGTAAAACATGGAAAGGAGGATTTTGTCTTGAAGTGTTCACATCTAGCTAGGGACTCTTTGGGGAGTCTTTAATAAGCCTTATTAAATAGTTGCAAATATTGTATGATACACATTGTTTATGGGGTTATATGTTTTCTTACATTGATTACTTAGGAAACCACTTATTTTTACCTGTTTCAACCACAATATTGAAAAAGTTTAGACATGTTTAGTGTTCCCATTAGCAAACTCAGTATTATTCCAAAAATATAGTTTTACTTATTCAATTATTTTTATATTGAAGTATTTTAAAACTTATTTTTGAAATATATTGTTTTAACTGCCTATTATTATAAATCAACATCTGCATATATACATTAAATTTACCACTAGAAATCAGTTCTATCCCTTACTATATAATTGACCTCTTTACCACTTCCCTCCTTTTCCTTTCTGGTAACCACTAATTGGTTTTATAGTCTAAAAGTTGATTTTTTTTTTTTACTTAGTTGATTTTTCACTTTGTTTCTTTACGAAGAAATTAAAGTGAAGTCATATGGTATGCATCTTCCTCCATCTGACTAATTTCACTAAGCAGATACCCTCTAGATCCATCCATTTTGTTGCAAATGTCAGAATTTCATCTTTTTGATAGCTGAGTAGTATTCTATTGTGTGTATATGTACCATGTTTTAATTCATTCATCTGCTGATGGACACTTAGATGACATTTCAGGGGTCATTTCTATAGCCTATTAAGAAACATGATAAAATATTAAAAAGATAAGTATGTTTACTAAAATTTTGAAACTTTTCTGCCATTGTATCATTCAAACCAGAACTGTAAATAACTTATTGGATTGAATTTACTGCCTGAACTCATATCCTAATAATGCACCACAGTATTTTCTGTCAGATTTCTTTAGTTTTCACAGGGTAATTTCCAGTGTTAGCTCAGGGTGGAGCCAATTAGGTATCTGATTCCATCTCTATTTCCCTGGCAGAAGGTCAGTCTATTCCAATAACATTTCCTCCAAGCCAGTCATTTTGATTTCAAAAGCCTCTTTAAATTTTTTCAAAAGTTCATGGCAGTATTTATTTAAATTATTTAACATTTTCCCTCAACATTTAAATTGCTAAGTATCTTACTGAAATAATCTGGTTAGGGTGCAACATTTTATTTTCCCCTTTGGTTTTTAAGCTTATTTTACATTTAAGAGTTATTTGTTTTAAAATGTAGGATAGATGAAATAGTATAGAAATGTTTTAAAAACCCTTCTACTTAGTAGCTCTTACATGTGAAAATCACATACTTTTTGAAAATTGCTATTGATCATTTTAAAAATAGAGTGGAGTACAGAATTTAATGAATCTCTCTTTTCTCCATTACATTATAACCTTCATATTTCAGTGTCAGGAAGTATTTTTCAAACTGTAATTTGATTGTTTCACATTTCTTTGTTGCTTAACATTTGCTTGGTTTTAATTTTTCATTACTATAAGTAATACAAAAATATCAATTTTTAGCCACATTTGGCATTACTATAAAATAAGCCACTGAGTTTTAGTGATGTAAAAGCCAATTATTGTATGGATTGGTCATATGTACAGAAATCAGCTAAGATGGGCTCAAGTGGTGGGGGTCAGGGAGGTGGTCACCTAGGGCTTAGCTGGTGCTAATAAGTGCTTTGGGTTTTATCTAGACATACATTTTTCATTGGTAAATTTTCTTCAATGAGTCTTATCCACTGTCCATCTAGTCTTCTTAGAGAGTAATATAAGCCATCACTAAACATACCACAGCTCCTGTTACTTCTGACATTGATAGTGAGCTGAAATTGGCCTCAATCTCAGTTGGGTACCGACTCTTTAAAAGCAATTTGCTTCATAATTCTTTTAGATATGATATTTTGAAATCTAAGAAAAAATGCATGTAGAATCAGAGTGGAAAATTATATGCTTCAGCATTGTTAAATGTAGAACCCTCTTTATTCTTGTTACCTGGACATTTCCTTGTTGAAGAATCTTTCAGGGAAATGCATTAACAGAGAAGGGACAGAGATCTGCAGTATGTATGTGTGGGGGTGGGGCATACCTAGAACATTCTAGGTATGAATATACCTAGAATATATACAATACATACAAGTATATCAGAACACTGGTTAAAAGTTTGTGTGCATTGCTATTCTAGAAGGTTAACCATAAACCCAAATGGCTAAAAGCAGTGACTAACTCTTTAACAGTATCACCTACTGAATATTTAGTTTATACTTCAGGCAAACATTTCTTACAACTTCAAAGAAATGTGCACAAGTCCTTAATTTTGATTCCAAAATTATGAGGACAAATTGTTCTTCTAAATATAGATGGGATAGGAAACTTCAGCAATAATCATGCAGAGATTTGGTATAGAGTGGAATTTGGGGTACAGTGGCCTGGACTCTGCTCTGAGAGGTCTGTGTGACTTCTGTAAATAAAACTACTAAGTCTGTTTCATTATATTCTCAAATTACTTGCCTACACTTTGGATGCTGACAGTTTCTTTTTAAACAATTCCCCCTCAATCTTCCTGCCAACCTCTTGCAAAGAGGCATGCATCACTTTTAAGTTGGAAGGAAAGGAGGTAAAATTAAAGCAATAAGCGACACCAGCAGAACAATCTTTTGCTTGCTCTTGGGGGTCCACAACAGTTAATGCTTCTGCGTTTTGATGGAGGAAGCACAGCTGGAGAGACTGTGAGTTCCCCTGGGCTTGCTGTATAGCACCTAGCCTTTTCCCCACAAAGTGAGAAACATTCCCAGCAGAGATAGCAGGAGGTGGGAAAGACATAATGGGAAAGCATTCTCTGAGCAGTTCCACAATCCTTTGAACTCTTACTCGGTCACACACAAGACATTTTGCCACAACCTGCTCTTAGCTGCAGAAGCATCTCAGCTGCACATTGTGCTGGTAGGGGCTCCTCAACAATGGCACAAAGAACACCCCATTTACAGAGGCTGAGTACTGATTACAACCCATCAGTGTTGGAATGGTTGGGACAGGGGGAGTCTTCTCTTGGAGACTCTTGAGCGCTTCTCTTTCCCTCTCAGTTTTGTCATGATTCCTTATCAAATTGGTCATGCAAATTAGATGGCCCTACCAAAACTTTTGAATTTTGTTAGGGTAACTGGGAAGATTGAAAAACTTGTTTCCAATAAATTCAACCATACATACATACATACCTACATTGGTTGATAGACAAACTAGCAAACAGAAACAAGCTCTGACCAGATAAGGAAGTGATTTGTGGGAAGCAGAGGAATGTTGACAGACACTGTTCAAACTCCCATAAGTGGCACTGTCATTTACCAAGGGCACTGGCTCCCAAGACCACTGGCACATAATAGATGCTCAATGAGTGCCACCTAGTATTGTTCTTAGAACATTCAAGGCAGTTAGAGCCTTTTGAGGTTCACTGTTCCAAGCACAGCAGCATCATAAAGTTGGAGCTAGATTAGAACACCTGTGATCCCGGATGAGTGGGCATGGTCTAATGATCTCAGAGAAGTGCCAGTGCAAAGCCTGCTATTTCTCCAAAGATGTGAAGCATTCTTAGGGTGGAAGTCCTGTGTTCACTGAATAATTAACAGTTCTTCATATGCTCTATACCCAGTCTCCTAGGTTGTACACTTGGACCAATGTGTTACATAATTAAGCTGATTGTTGCACAACTAAGCTGATGTGTTGCTTACCTAGACTGATATGTAAACATAATTAAGCTGATATGTTGTATATGTATCCCCATCCCTGCATTTAGATATAACAGAATTCTGTCCTTTCCCTGTTAATGTATTCCTGAAAGATTCTTCATCATGTAAATGCACAGCTCACAAGAATCAAGAGGATCCACATTTAGCAAGCAGACTAAGGAGTTAATCAAATATTCTAAAAAAATAATAACTTTGCCTAAAAAAATTGAGGGAGCATCAATATGGTCAAAATACTATATGAGGCATTTCTAAATTAAAAAGAAGTCAAGGGAAACATCAGCTTCGATTTGGGGAAATAACAGTTAGTTTAAATTGGGTTTGGCAAAGTCTATGTTCTTGAATTGTTTCTACACCATTGTTTGCCTTCTCACTATCAATGATCTTCCTTGCCTTTATACTCACTTGAACCACTTATTCATCTCCCTTTTCTCGTCTCTTTTCCCCTCTATATAACAACAATCCTATGTCCCAAACTCCTTGTCATCATAGTTCCAAGACTTGCTCTGTTTTAAAGAGTTTAATCTCCATTGTGCTTGCTATTCCATTATTCCAAAATTTGGCCCTTGACATGACTTGGTGCTGTTTAAACACTGACATTCGTACTCTTATTTTAAATTCTGATCACAGCATCTACTCTTTTCAATCCCCCTATTCTCTTAGCTCTTTTTAAAATGTTCTTTTTCTTCCTTGCATTGTGTAATCCTTGACACCTTCTTTGCAGTGACCGACCTCTCCCTTTGCTTCAATGAAACACCTTCCCCTACTTCCTTTCTGGTGTCTCTTTTTCCATCTGTCACTCAGATGCCCAGATCTTCAATGTTATCTTTCATTTTCTTCTCTTTTTACACAGTCACCTTTAATTTGCTAATATAGGCCTTTGTAGATTCAACCACTATTCCCATGAATTAATGTATATTTTCCAAAATCTGTTTCTTTAACTTAGACCACATTTCCATCTGGTTCTACATTTATAATTTACTTCTGGATATTTGAGGTGTGCAGCTACCCTGTCAGCCTTGTCAAACTCTTTGACTTAACATACATAGATTCTTTTGAACTAGGTGCCCACTCTCTCAGCAATGAACCTGCTCATCCTGACAGCTTTCACTGTCACCAGATCTCTCTGAAAGAAGTTAGCTGCAGCACAGACTCCTTCCTTGTTAAGATTCTTATTCTGGCAATAAATGTTATAATCATTGTTATAATAGCTAACTTTTTTCTGCCAGGCATATTTTCCCTTCCTTTTTTTTTTTTTTTCCTGATAAATAGCAGTTCAAGGCAAGGGCACTCTGCAGAGCTGGTATGTGTGTGTGTGTGTGTGTGTCTGTGTGTGCTCACATGCCGGCGTGTGTGTGTGTGTGATATGTGTGTAGTGTGTGTAGTGATGCCTGCTTGTCATGACACCCCTGCTGGCTACCTCCTGGATTGTCTTTTTCTGCTGGAATAGCTTCACTTCAGGTTACTTACTCTGCCTGATGAGTTTTCTCTGCAAACCATGGTAAACTCCATGTATTTTTTTTAATAGAACAGACTAATTTCAACTTTGTCCTTGTATTATTTCTTTTATTATTACATTATAGGAGTCTCAAAAACAATGCAACTAATTTTTTCTTATTTTCCTCTTATATATAGGTAGGATATATATATGTACATTTAACATTAATATATGTAAATATTAAAATATACTTGAAATGGTATAATGTTTTGCCATGGTAGGGTAGTAACAAATTTTAATTGAATGAAATTAGTGTCTGACAACTGCACAGTTGCACAGAAAAATACCAACTTTTTCTGGTATTCTGCCTTCCTTCTGTAGATCCAGGCTTTCCAATGTTATAATTTTTTAATATTATGAAGTGTTTCTTTTAATATGTTTTATAGTACAGATGAATTGTCTCAGATTTACCTGGCTGAAGATATGATTATTTCCTTTTGATTTTCAATTGATACTTTTTTGGATATAGAATTACAATTTTTTTTCTTTCCAAACGTTCAAAAATCTTCCATCATTGTCTTCCAATCCCTGTAACTTCCTATGAGAAATCAACCATTTTTTCACTGTTTTATATACTATAGTTTTGTTTGACTGCTATTAAAGATTTTTTTTCTCTAATTATGTTTATTGAGGTGAAGTAGGTTTACATCTTTGTATCTGTTCTTGGGGTTTTAGGTTAAACCTCTGCACACATACACTTGCCCACCCAGCCTACTACCTGCACCCCTCATACTATGTTCCATGGGGACCCTTACTTTTCCCACTCCCTCCATACTACCATCCCACTCTGGTTGCCTCAGTTTTGTAGTCAGATGTTAAAAGTCTATTGATTTAGTTTAGACTGCTCTTGTTAGATTTCTCTATGTTCCCTGTATAAGTAAGATCACTTGGTATTTGTCTTTCTCCTCCTGACTCATTACTTGTTTCACTTAGTATCACTACCCTTTCCTGTTTCATCTATGTTGTTGCAAATGGGAAGAGTTCATCTTTTTTATAGATGAGTAGTATTTCATTGTGAGTGTTCATTACACACACACACACACATACACATAGGCTATTTCCATTACTTAGTTATTGTAAACAGGGCTGCAATAAGCATGGAAGAATATATGTCCCTTTAAATTAGTCTCTATATATTCTTTGGGTAGATACCTAGGAGTAGAATTGCTGAGTCATATGGTAGATTCATTTAGTACTTTGAGAACCTCTATATGCTTTTTCTGCAGGTGCTGTTGTTATATAGAGTATTTTCTGCAGTTCATGGTTAAATTTATTCCTATTTTGATACTATTATAAATAGAATTGCTTTCTTAGTTCATTTTAAATGAATATAAACGACTGATAGTAATATGTTGATCTTTCACCTTATGACTGATAAATATGTTAATCATAGCAATTTTTTGGAGTCAATTTTTTGGAGTGTATATTTCTGTGTGTATGCACTATCTGTCTGAGAGCATGTTCTATAAATATATTTTTTCTTCTTTTTGGTTTGGATGTCTTTTATTTCTTTTTATTGTTAGCTATGGGTTTTTCATGTATGGCCTTTCTCATGTTGAAATAATTCTGATTGTTCTTAGTTTATTGAGTGTTTTTATCATGAGAGGGTGTTGATGTTTATCAAATGCTTTCTCTGAATCACTTGAGATCATCATGGTTTTTTTTCTTGATTTTGTTTATGTTAGCATGATGAAATTGACTTTCATCTGTTGAAGTATCCTTTCCGGCAGCATTTCAGAGCTAACTCTCAATTGATCATGGTGTATAATTCTTTCAGTTTGCTGTTAAATTCTATTTGCTGGTATTTTGTTGAGGATTATTGCATTAATGTTCATAAAGGGTACTGATCTGTAATTTTCTCTTCCTGTAGTATCTTAGTCTGATTTTAGTTTCAGAGTAATGTTAGCTTCATAGCTTGAGAATTTGCAAGTGTTCCTCCTCTTCAAATTTTTGGAAGTGTTTGGGAGGAATGTTGTTAATTCTGCTTTAAATGTTTGGTAGAAATCACCAGGGAAGCCATCTGCTCCTGGACTTTTCTGTGACAGTTCTTTTTTTATTACTGAGTTAATTTCTACTAGCTTCAGATTTGCTTAAATTTTTTGCTTCTTCATGATTCAATTTTGGCAGGTTCTATGCTTTTATAAATTTATTCACTTCTCCTAGGTTATTCAATTTGTTGGTTCTATTAGTTCAACTTATTGTTTGTATTAGTTTTTTATAATCTATTTTATTCCATAACATTTTAATGTTCTCTCTTTTATAATTTCACTTATCTAATTGCTTTCTTAGATTAACTAAGGGTTTATCCTTAATTTTGTGTATCTTTTTGAAAATCAAATGGTTTTATTGATTTTTCTTTAGTCTTGTCATTCTGTATGTTTCTGTCTGCTAAAGGCATTATTTACTTCCTTCTTCTTTGATATAGTTTGTTCTTTTTTGTTGTTCTAGTATGTTGAGATGAAAAGTTGGAGTCTTTTGATTTTTCTTCTTTTTTAATGTAACCTTTCACCACTATAAACTTTCCTCTTGGTATTACTTTTGCTATATCTAAATTTTTGGTACATATTGCTTTTGGTTTGCATTAGTTTCCAAGTATTCAAAATTCTCTTGTATCTTCTCTACTTATTGTTTGTTTAAAGTTGAGATGTTTAATTTCCACCAATTTTTAATTTGCAGTTTTCCTTCTCATATTGATTTCTAGTTCCATTCTACTATAGTCATAGCAGACACTTAGTTGTATAATTTCAATATTACTATTTGTTAAGACTTTTTTGGTAATCTTACATGTAGTGTATTTTGAAGAATAATCCATGGCATATGAGAAGAATGTGTAATTTGCCATTGTTGTGTGAAGTATTTTCTATATGTCTCTAAAATACAATTACTCTATGTTATCATATTCTCACTCTCCTTATAGCTGGTTGTGGTATACATCACTGAAAATGGGGTATTGAAGTGTACCATTATATTGCTGCCTATTTTTTCTTCCATCCTGTAAATGTTGTTTGATATATTTGATGACATATCTTCAGAATTTTGTATGTCTTATCTTAGAGTTCACCGATTACTTCTTCTAATAGGTCATATAGTGTTGAATCTCTCTAGCGAATTTTTCAACCTAGTTATTGTATCCCTTACCTTCTAGAATTTGTTTCTTTCCCATAATTTCTGTCTCTTTTTTGATAGTTTTATTTTGCTCAACTACCACTTTCCAGATTTTGTTTAGTTATCTTTCTGCACTGTCCCTTAATTCATCATGCATCTGATGGTTATTTTGAACTCTTTGGTATGTCAAATATTTTTGTTTCTTTAGGGTCAACTTCTAGAGATTTAATTTGTTCCTTTGGTTATACCATGTTTCTTTTATGTATTATTATCTTTTGTGGAATTTGGAATTTTGAAAAAAGAAATCAGTAATTTCTACCAGTCTTTGACATCTAGTTTTGTACAGAGAGGAAGGTTTCTCACCGAGCTGCCTGACAATCTCTGTAGTATTTCCTGGGAATGAATCCTCTTTGGACTTGTGTATATAATCATATCAGAGAGGTTTGCTGGTCTCTATTCAGAAGCTCCCCCATGGTATTTGTCTACTGTTCTGAGACCTCTGGTGCTCTAGCAAGCTAACTACAGGAACTCCCCTCTAATGTTTTGTCATGGCACTGTGGACTTTGCTGATGGAATGAACTTTATTGATGGCTTTTGTTTTCATTAGTTCTTCACAACCTGATGTTGCTTTCCTATAAGTTCTTAGATTCAGGCAAGACAAAAACCATTGCCTCAAACAATACCCCCAAATTCAGGTTATTGGACAAATGTTCCACTATTCTATTTCCCTCCTCAGAGAGAATTCCAGAAACTGGGAGCTTTCTTCTGTTGGCAAATCATGCCATGCTGGAGAAGGATCTCTGGTGAAGCCATGCCATGAATTCTCCTACTGGACTTTTGTAATGTTGATGTTCAGCTTGTCTGGGGTGAAGGAACCTCCTAATAGGTTTTTGGGTTTCTCACAAAGACAATTAAACTGATCCATGTTGTTAAGTTGATCACTCTGAGGTGGAAGGAGGGTCTGGTCATTCTATTCTGCTGGTTTTGCATTTTAATGACATCTGTCAATGACTAAGCCACTGATCCTATTCCTCAAGCCCTTAGCTGTTTAACGATTGAATGCAGTTAGTTCTTCAAACCTGCTATAGAATGACAGTTTTGTTGAAGAATGCAGCCTGATATTCCCAGACAATACTAAGAGAAGATCAGGAAGGGAATTATTAAAATTTATCTTTCCTATTATAGCTAATAGAGTTCATGGTTTGAAAGAAAACTTACTTCAAACATTCAATTTGCAGATGGAGGAAATAAGCTGCAAGAAATTTAAATTAGTTTCATAAGGTCATATGGCTATTTCAGAGTCAGATATGTAAGATTATGAGACTTCCCAGATACTTTTGCTTTCCTCCTACATTCTTACCACCAAGTTTTTTCAATGTGTGGAAATGAAGTGTGAGTTTTGAGCACCTACCCATGAGAAACTCTGAAGGAGTTGTAGGTCTAGATTTTAACTCCCTTCTCATTTCAACCTTTTGAGGATTTGAGTTCTCAAGCTATCTAATTTAGTAGTAAGTTTTTAAATGCAGCATCTTACTGTTTACCTTCTATCTTACTTAGTAGGTGTGACCACAGTGAACCTTTGATAAATTTACGTAGGTCATTATAAACTCTTGTTCCCCCTCTTGAAATCACAAACTGAAAAGTGATTGAGAAAGAAGTGAAGGCTTTGCGGTTAACACTCATAGTCCCCAGATTAGCAGAGGTGCCATAACTTAGAGATCTTATAATCAAATTTCAGAACCAAGTAAATTGGCCAGATAGGAATTCTAGCAGAGCTGATATAGGGCTTTATAATCTCAATGCCAAAACACTCAGTTGTGGCAAACATTTTTGCATGGATCGAGGGTCCTGGCAAAACTGTTAGAGTAACCAAATAGTTCTATGTGCCTCTTACCGAGTTCCTTCTATCCACCACCTATAACCTAGCATTTTCTAGGCCAGAGAAAAACATTTGATAACATATCTCCACTAAGATTCTATAAATAGACTTAATCTAAACCTCAGAGGAGAAACAGTACTTTCATTTTAATAAGTGCCTAGGATAATTATTTACATTGATGTTGTTGTTGTTGTTGATGATGATGATGATGATGATGATGATGACAATGCTGAACTCCCACTGAAGTAATTTCCTAGAACTCCTTTTAGTTTCTTTACCAAAGTGGTGTCTGCTCTGCATGTTCTGCTCTGGGGGAGGCTGCAGAATCTCACATTTTAACTCCTGGAAATGGTATAACATACTGAGTAAATTAAATGTTCTTATTATAGTGCCATTTAATAAATGTTAAGTGAGCATCAGCAAAGTAGAAAAGACAATACTGAAAGGAAAGCTGGCAGTGGAGCGGTATTTGTAAACCCAATCCATCATTCTGCCCAGTGTGAATCTTTATTCAGGTAAAGGAAAGGAAAGTGGCTCTAAGTTGCCAAGGCTTCACAGAAGAGCTTCCACCCTGTTCCCCAAAGGCAGGGCAGTTTAGAAAGGGGGATTTTAGCTATTGAAAGGTTCTGTTTCTTTAACACTCAACTCCCCTCTATTCTGTTTCTGGCATTGTCTATTACTTTCTGTTTATGAATTAATACAAATGGTTTCATTTGTTCTCCCAAAATCACCATCAATGTTTTCCTTTCCCAGGGAGTTAGTATAATTTCTTATGTAACTTATGCTTATTTTCAAGAACATCCTTGCCTTCAGTTCTTCATCCACTTAACTGTTGAATCAGCCTAAATTTGTCTTTAGCTTGTGGGAACATTTAAAAGGTGTTCTTTGTGATTTCACTTGCAATTTTTGTGAATATTTAGCATGTAAAGTATAAATAAACAATAACTTTACACCAAAATTTCCTGGAAGCACAGTTATGCACTATTCAGTGACTACCTTATGCATGCCAGGAACTGTGTCAGTTGTTATAGCAAAGGGTGAAGGTGTGTCACACCAGGCTCTGCTTTCCAATGGCCATTTCCTATTGGAGGTGCTAGGATATTACATGAGCATGTACAATAAAAACCACATATTGTATAGATCTTTCTCTTCTTTAGTTCCATTTATTCCCATTTATTGCATTTTGACATTATTGTGACTGGGATAATTTTCCCCCTAATTTTCTTTTTCAGGTCTTTTATCATTAGTCTAAATGGATTACCATATATTGGTTTTATATCCTGCAACTTCAGTGAAGTTGTTGGCTAGTTCCAACAGTTCTTTTGGTTGACTCCTTGTTATCTCTCTGTATAAGATGATGTTATTAATAAATTATGAGTTTTACTTCTTTCTAATTTGGATGCCTCTTACTCCTTTGTCATGTCTAAATGCTCCAGTACTTGCAGTACTATTTTAAGTACATGCAGTGAGACCTGGCATCCTTGTTGTTTTCCAGTATGTCTCCATTGAGTATAATATTTATTGTGGTTTCAAGTCTTTGAATTATAAACTTTGACCTGCTGATGGCCAATCTCTTTTCTGGGTATCACTGTCAGAGTCACTCTCCTGGATAATACTTTTACTTTAGCATGATTGTGTTTAAAAGAATATTGACTTAAGATAGTAAAATTCCCCCAGCTTCTGTGCACATGCATACATATGCTGTGTGTATTACAAGCTTTTATCTCTACAAACCTGTATTATACTATTGCGCCTTAATAATAATTTGATACTTCTTACTTGAAATTTTAAAGCTGTCTATAAATTCTTTTTTATTTGATGAGATTAAAAGCTCTGTAGGTATGAAGTCTAATAAATCCTGTGAAACAACCAGAAAAATCTTTTGCCAAACATAGGTTTTCATCTGACTGACTTACACAGCCTTCTGTGTGCCTTCATCAAAGACTATGTAGTGTTTGGACACAGGGCATTTGCTGAATCCAATTAAATTGAAGAAAGATGCTACTTAGCTTTTCATAGTAGTCAACTGAATGGAAAATGAAGACTATTCTATCTATGATATGTAAGCACTGATTGCACAGTATATGGATTTGTCATGGGGTGCTTTCCAAAACACCAGTCCCTAGCTCTCTGAGGCAAATATGGCTTGGTTGTGCTGACAGATGTTAGGGGAGTTAACTCAAGTGTATAATCATTGTTTTCATTTTCTTGGAGGTCGGGGAGAAACATGGCCCAGGCTACAAATTGCTGTGTACTTAATCTCAAGGGATGGTGAGCTCAGAAGCACCACCCATCATTCCAAAAGTACAGTGTGGAAATCATCCATTTGTGAACAATCGGCTATTTAGCAAAACCCGAGGAAGATCATTGAAATAATGCAGATGAATACACTTTTGTTTCCATAGAAACAACCCATTTCACATTCAGAGTTTCCAAAGTCCTGTTCACATCCCTCCTGGGCAGAGCTCCTCTAAGTTGCTGCTCTCCTGTCCTTTCTCACCTGTGGATGCTGAGCAAAAGCCACCATTTCCAAGGACATTTGCCCCAGGCTCAAAGAATGACCTTCTTGGCAATCTGATTACTAGTCTCCCTCAGTCCTGTTGCTGACAGTGAGAGAGAACTGGCTTTCTTTAAGGCTAAAGGAGTCCATTGTACCACTGATGTAAATGTTAGAAATGGCATTTTCTATTTGTGTTAATTTGTGTCCTCGTAGTTGAAACCACACTTCTTTGACTTACTAACATGTTATACTTTTGGAGTTATAGGGATTTTAAGTCTGTGATAAATGTCTGTGTCTTTAAGTCATAATAGCAACAATCAACTATAGTTTTTATTCTCCTAAGGTGCATGTGCTCTCTAAATCTTTGCTCTGAGTTGCTTTGCTTCAAAGCAACAGCTTAGCTGCTATGGGATAAACAATGTGAGCACATATCTGATGTTGCCCACCACTGGGGCTTATTTCCATAGCAAAACTTTGGCATTAAATTACATCTGCAGTGTCTTCTATTTTATCTTTACATATTTGCCATATAGTCAGGTGAACTTATGTTCTAGTCCCTTTTTTTAGTCATCTGTCACTGGCAACTTGCAGTGTATAAACCTGCTGTTTTCCTGGAACTTATTAAATCCAAGTAAGTATTTATCATTCTGTTTTTCAAAGGTAAGCAGGCAGTTTGGATTGTCACCACAAGGCAAGTCCCAAAGAAAAGTCCACCTCTTTCCAACAAATCTTTGAGGTGTTAACACGGGAGTCATCTGGAGTTGAATAGTGCCTCTGTCTCTCCAATAGCATATTGACATATGTGTATTTTTCTCCACAGTAAAACCAACTGTCATTGATGTCGACATCTATGTTAACAGCATTGGTCCTGTGTCATCAATAAACATGGTAAGAAACCATTTTCCCTACTGATCTGACAGCTTTACATACACCAGTTCTTGTTTGTATTCTCTTTGTGGATTTTTGTTGTGGTTTATCATGCAGATTTAAGACTCATAATTGGCATCTTAAATGTATGGTATTTATTGGCAGTTTTAGTGTGGAATGTGGTAAAAAAAAAGTTATCAAGAATTAAGAATTGGAGAGTGACACTAGCAGTGAGACATTGTTCTAGTGATTAAAGTTTCTAGCACTCTGTCACCATCTATGTATTTACTGAATGTAGAGATCAGATGAGATTATTTGAAATTATATGGTTGTTGGTTATATCTGAAGGCTAGGGGAGTATGTAGATGACAACTTTTGGACTTTTAGTGCCTCTTTTCAATCTCCAAGAGATCTGTCTTTTTGTGCTTCTTGAGAAAAGACTTGAAATGACTCAGATTATGCTTCTGATTTCAGATTGCACTCTGAGGCTAAATAAACTGCTTTTTTTATAGGAGAAAGTATGGGATCAAAGAGGTTATATTTCTGAACTGGGATATATACAGAAGTGATTGTTTGCTTTCTCTGTTTTTGTTTATGTGTGTAGTGTGTGTGGCTATTCAAAGAGTGTTGGGGTAACTTGGTGTAGATGTGCCATTAGGGGTGGCAGATGGCAGCTATCCCCCTGTGTGGGTCATGTAGTATACCAGGGTAGGCACTTGCATTGCAGATAACATGATGTCAGGGGATCCCATACCAATGGGCTTCTTCATGTTCCCCACTGCACATCAGCTTCTGGGTTTGCTGAAATACCTGGAGCTGAAGGGGGGAAAATGCAACAATGTCAGTGTCAGTTCAGATGACTTCCTTTCATTGCAGTGTTCTGTGAGTGGAAACGAGCCCCCTCCCCCCGCCCCCCGAGTAGCACAATCATTTCTTTTCATTGCCAGATTTTATAAAGTGTTATTTTTTTCTCTGATGGTATAAAGTTCCATGTAAGGCTAAAATTATTTTTACAGTAACACTCTATAAAAACAATGCCACGTAAACCAAAGCTAAGACAACTGGAAAAGAGAAGAAGTGGATTACAGAACATTCACTTTATACCACTATGAGCTATGGGTCGTAAACTGTAAATGGTAAATGCAACATTTCCTTCTCTTGATAAATGATTATGAAGTTGATGACATAAACACAGTAGTCACTTACTGGCTGCTAGCTTATTTGTTTCTTATTCTGGAGTTTCCTTTTATATACACATATATCTGTTCCATCACACTTGATTCCACACCTTTATGTCTCACACTAATTTGTGTCCCACACTAAAAAAGAAGTGTCTCCACAGATCTATAGTAACAAATATATTTTGGGCAAAGGTTCTTGCATTTGTTTATCTGGTGATTTTCATGAACTCCAATAACTTTGAGATCTATTTTGTATGTTGTGTAGCTTTGCTTTGGACTTGGTGGGAAATTCTACATGGAAATCCCACCTTGCTGAGGAGGAAGCTGAATAGGTGACAGTCTCCCAGGAGGTGACAAGCACTGCTAATGGCAACAGCCTCTTAAGATAGATTTTTCTCATGAGGCATTTTTTTCCATTTGAAACTTGACTAATAGGCAGGAGAGTTTGCCAGGGTTTGTGGAGGGGGGTGGGCAATGTGAGAAAGTAGACCAAGACAGTACAACAGTGTGACCCAGTTGAGGACATGAAGGCCAACACATTGTTACAGAGCCAGGGGGTGGGTGCTCTGGTAGCAAGACTAGACCTCCTGGAGACTGAAGTTTTGAGGTCTCAGGGATGACTTAGCTTTGCTCTTTACATCTGCCCTAAATAGATTCTGATGCTTTTGAAGTATGAAAACTCACTGCCACCTGAGATATATGTAGGTCATAGCTCATGAAACTTGTTGAAATCCTATCAACAATCCATCCTATCAAAATATCTACCAAGTCTCCTTGCTTTTAAAGAGAAGTGAACTGCATGTCACAGTGCTGATAAACACAATGAAATACTACTCAACCATAAAAAAGATGAAATGCTGATATTTGCAACAACATGGGTGAACCTAAGGGTATTGTGTGTTGTGAAATAAATCAGATGGAGGACAGACAAGAATGATTGCACTCAACTGGTAGATAGAAAAACCAAGTAAATAAATGAACCGACTGAACCCAAAATTAATCTTTAGGTTATAGTTCAATTCATGATGACCAGAAGGGAAGTGGGGAGAGAGGTGAGTAATCTGGGTCAAAAAGGTCCTCTGTATGGTAGAATTGCATTTGTGGTGGTGAGCTTAATGTAGAGAATGTTGATGTTGATTTGTAATGATGTGCACCTGAAATATAAAGTATGATGTAAATTTAATTAAATAAAAATATTAAATAAATGAAGTTGTTAACTCTGACCCTCCATCAAGGGAGTAAAGAATGATCTTAATCAAAAGGATTCAAAGACCTGGAAGACTTCCAGTACCAAAGACCAGTGTCAGAATCCCTGTATCTTACCTACCCCAAGGTGGATACAGGTAAGTTGTGTTAGATTTTTACTAGAAAACTTTTCCAGTGAACCCCTCATTAAAAGTCATTCCCCTGTATCTCTTGAAAATATTAAATAACCAGAGGAGGCGTGGTCAGCAGCAATGGGGGATCTCCATGGCTTCAGAGGTGGGACCTTCCAAGGTGCTTCTTTTCATTTAAAACTTTTTAAAAAGACAACTTTTTCAGAGAAATTTTAGTTCAGAAGGAAATTGAGAGGGCACTCAAGAGATTTCCCATACACACCCTATGCTAATGTGAACATATCCACCTGAGAGCTTCACTCATTACAATGGATGAACCTGCAATGTTACCCCATAACCACCCCCACGTTCATGAGTTTCCACATAGGCTTATTCAGGGTGTCAGCCCTCCTTAGGTCTGAGCAGATGCATGAAGAAGGCTCTGCCATGAGCATCTGTGACTCAGCTTCCCTGCCCTGAACACCCTCTGTACTGAGCTGCTGCTTGAAAGATGAGTGTTTCTGACCTTTGCCCTCCAAACACTTTGCTTAGAAGTCAAATTGATAAAGGGCTTCTTCTCACACCATTAAATATATCCCATAAACTATGTTTATGTCTATGAAACACTACTTCAGAGTTTCAAAGGAATGCAAAGTGCTTCAAACTGGACTTCATGAAAACTGGAAGCAATTTGAAAGTAGAGAAATGACTGCCTCTGTGGAAACTGGGGCTGGTTGGCAATAATAGTAAAAAGGATGTGAGAAAACAAAAGCAGTCAGATCAAACAATTTATTATGGATAAAAGAAGAAATTTAGAGATGTGTACAGGATTTAAGAATGTAAATTTGTTTTGGTCTTTTGACCATAAAGCTAAAACTTGATAAGTTCTGACTTTACCTCCAAGTACTCATTAGGCTATCAATAAAAGCGAAAAAATGATGACAATTTCCTCTTCCTCCTCCTCTTTTCCTCCCTCCCATTTTTCTGCTGCTTATATTGGGGCAATTAATACTGAGGATTCCATTTCAGACATCCTCCCTGCTGAATAAAAATGAAGCTGCATTTCAGTTACTAAACAGATTGATTTTCAATGTCTTGTTTATGCTTTTTCTAGTTATTGAGGAGATTAGACATGGTTCAGATGGTAGAGGAGATTCTTCTTATACAAAGCTTTTTATCACATCCTCTGTCTTTGTCATTACAACACATGCCAATATGCAGGGTTCCTCACAGAAATGGAGTGTGATTTGTTCAAGGACCTTGGAAACTGCATGGAGGGGGGCTTCTACGTTTATTTCTGAGAATGTTCACTTGAAGCAACCTTTTAGAAAAGGAACAAAGACAGCTATTGCTTTGATGCCTATTCTATGCTATTGACCTCAGCCCATTTATCTTTACTAGAGACAGTAGAGAAGATGATATTCTCTTCCATTTACTTGTGATGAGTTAGGCGAATCTCGTGGCGATAGGAATTCCAGAGCAATGCTTCTGTCTACTCCCTATAGCATTTCTGCAGCCAGTAAAGCTGTAGGTTTAATTTGGAACTTGAGATGAAAAGGACTCAGGGTGAGTCTACTGTTAGGATTTCTTTTCCTTAAAAAGCTTTAATAAGTAGACTTGATGAGAACAGTTTAAAATTTTTCCCAGGTGTGTAGACAAAATTGACATATAACATTAGGTACATTTAAGGTACACAATTGGATGATGTGATATAGGTACATATTGAAAAGTGATGACCATGATAAGGTTACTTAACATCTCCATTATTCACAGTACTACCTTTGTGAGTGTGTGTGGTAAAATATTTTAAGGTTTACTCTTAATAATGTTGGCATGCAAGGGAAATCATCCTTTATCCCTTTGAGTTCTTCTAGACTGGCATATAATCAAACATCAGATTGATAAGAGAAAAAGTAAAAATGTTTAAAAGCAGGTGTAAATCCTGTATGTATGAAAGAGACCCAGCATGACTGAGTATTCCTCTTTGTGATTTCAGATGTCATCTTAAATAATCTCGCAGAGCAGAAGTACCATCTCCATAGTATTACCTTTTCCAGAACAGCATAGAGTAGGAATTCTACAGTATGTAGCCTTCTCAGACTGCCTTATTTTCCTTTGTTTTTAAAAGAATTGGTACTGACTCATCTCAGGAAATCCAAGACAAGTGGCGATTGAGTCAATATGATATGAATGTAATGGTATGAATGAGTAAATATGTTAAGAATATAACTGGCTGTGACTGCCTGTTACCCAGAAATGAATGGACAACTGGGACCATTACACATTGAGAGCATGCTCTATTATATGAAAATGACCTACAAATGTGAAACTTGTAGGATGACTCACTGCCAAGAGGGACATGGGGACGCTTTCCATGATGCCTGTCCCACACTCCACTCCTCTCACTTATGCTTATTTTTATTTTTTCAAATTTTATTTCATAAGATCTGTATATATTTCTTTTTTTTTCCTTCCCATTTGGGTTTTCTCCCCCCTTCCCTTCCCCTTGTCCTCCCCTCTGGTCACTCCATCTCTTCTTTCACTGCCAGTTATTGATCAATTTTTAGTCCCTTAGATTCTTCTTTTTCTTTCCTGCAACAATGCTCTTTGCCAGGTGTAGATTTTCCTGGTGAGCATTTTCCTGGGACACAGCGGCCTGTGCTTAGTTTTCCAGGTATATTTTTGTTGAGGGCAGCCAGTTCATGCATGTTTGGATCCTTTCGGTACCTCCTTCATATTGGTCATCTGCTCCGACCTAGTTTCTCTCACATTTTAGCTGCATTTTTCAGAGATGAAGGCAGGCAGTCATGTCTAATCTCAGCAGGTCAGGGGAAATTTAGTCAAGGTGAAACTTGACTCAATAATCAGACTATTCCTAATAATCAGAAAGTAACTTGTGCCGAGTAAAACTGAAGAAAACTTCAGCGTAGCTTTGTTTCCTGGCTTTCGTAGCCTCTCCAATACCTTCAGATTCGAGACAATTTTCCTATGGTGCGGGGTGCCCAGTTTTCCACTGTTACTGATGACTGAGGGAAATTAATCTGATATTTCTTCTAGCAAAGTTCACTGTGGAGAAATAGAGGACTTGCCTTAGCAGTTGTTTAAAATGATGGTCTTTGGACTTATAGGTAGTTTTAATTTGTTTTAATTAAAAGTAATACTTTACATATGAGGCTTGTGTGTTCCAGATTTGGGTCATTAACACAAGGAAAACCCTTCCGAGCTAACAGCATTAGAAATAATGATGTGTACAAATACGCATATTTTGCACTGTCAGTAGAATGCGCTGCAGGAGTCATATGGTGACTATAAAAATGAATTATGAAATTTTTAAAAATCTTCATGAATGAGAAAACAGATGGGATTTAGAGGTTTTCTCTTTTTTTAAGAGATCTGATGAGATTTTGTAGCAGTGTTAGCAGAGAGACTGAAGAACCCCTGAACCCCCAAACTTGCATGCTCTAAACAGACCTCGCCATCTGTGCCCACAAGTACAAAGCATAACTCAGTGTAAAAGAACTTTAATGCGATTAGTGTTCCCACAGAGCAGAGAGAGGAAGAAAGAGTTTCCAAATAAAACACTCCAACTGCCGATCTCTTTGGGAGTAATTGTAATTGTTCAGCTAAGTGGAGTTGGCCTAAAGGGCGCTTCCGAGTCCCAACAGCTTGCCACAGTCTAAGACATTGCTGTGGCAACCATAGGAAAGGGGCCGAAAGGACCGGGCAAGTCAGAGATGAAAAGTACAAAATCAAAGTGCAAATCAAGATAAAGGCTGCCTTGGTCCGGCCCCACGTGTCTCTTGTCCATGTCTCTTCCAAATGTCTCTACATGCTGGACTTCACTTGTCTCCTCTAAGTTCTGAGCCCCTGGTGGAAGCCTCAAACCAATAAACAAAGTGCCCTCCTGCACCACTTGGCCTCTCTGTGTGACCCTCCTGCATCTTGCAAGTGTTCTTCTGAGCCCAGCTGCCTTTTGTGTACATATCTCTCCCTCATCACTCAGCTTCACCCCTCATCAGGGAGCAAGGAACATGGACTCTCCCCTTTTTGTGGACATGCCTCTGTAATAGCAGGTGCCTTGGAGACAAACACCCACATCTGCCTTTAGTCCCTTAATTGCCAGTTGAGAAGCCTGATCAGCATTTGTCAGATGAATGAATTAGTAAAATTGTCTTTATCATTTGATTCGATCTCCATATTTGTTAGTAGATTTTCTTGTGTGAATACACACACACCTTTTAGAGCATGCCTTTAGTTTATAATTTTGATATTAGATTCAATTCTCTTGCTCTAATATTAGCTAACACTTATATTAGTATAAGTACTTAGATATTAGTATTTTAGCACTTCCATATTAGTATATTAGCACTTCTGTTGTTTCAAGAATTTAGTCCTGGAAGTAAATCCATGCGATACTGACAGTATCACACTAGTTTGTCTTTGATGAAGCCAAGGGTTAGGACCCTTGCATCTTGTCTATCTGGCAGATACTGGGGTTCTCTGTTCAGACAACCTCATTTCAAGTATGAAACCTGTGCATTTTAAACTCACACTGTGTCTTTTTTTTTATTTTCGGTGTCTTGGAACTTTTTGCCATTTATAAAAGATGTCACTAGAGGTGCTGCCTGGGCATTCATGTCTATTTTGAGTGGACATCCGGGCAACTTGGAACTCTATGACATCTGCAATAATATTAAAACAGCTGTCCTTTGTGAACTATTATCTTGCACACTAACTCCAGTCAGTGTATGAATTTTTCTCTTTTCATCCTGAACTTTTCTATTTCTGTTGGAGATTTCAATTGATATCCTTCTGTCTTTACAAGGTGGGCTACATCATATGCCTCTGAAAGGAACACCTTCCTTATGTCACATATAAAACCCCTTTGTTCCCTAAAAGGGAAGGTGTTTGGAATAGGCCCCCCCCATTAGAAGATCTGGAAAAACTCTTCCATCTTGCTTAGTGAGGGTCTCACCAGCTTAGTACAGGCCAGAGAGGGAAGCAGATATGCATTGTTGGGAACAGGGGTGCACCTGTGTTAGATGGAGGTGTGGGAGCACACATGTGTCATGCTGAGGACGTGCTCCAAGGGAGGGGCCATCGCAAGGTCTTGGGGTGCTTGATGACTCATGTTTTTCAAATCTCTCCCTCTGATTTAGCATTGTGGGGAAGGGAGGGCAAGATGAAATGATGGAGATATGGTGGATTGGTTGTGTAAGTCCAAGAGGAGAAATGAAGAGTCCCACATCTAGATCATGGTAGTGGGCTCCAGAGAAGGATGTAAACTAAAATTATCACCTTCAGAACTCTCTTACACAGCTGGTGCGAGTGCAAACTGGTTCAGTCACTATGGAAGACTGTGTGGAGGATGCTCAAACAATTGAAAGTGGAATTCCCAGCCATCCCACTACTGGGGATCTACCCAGAGGACATGAAAATACTAATTCAAAAGAACACCTGTACAAGCATATTTATTGCAGCTCTGTTTACAATTGCCAAGATATGGAAGCACACCAAATGCCCCAAAACCATGGCTGAAGAAAATGTGGTATATGTACACAATGGACACTATGCATCAATCAAAGAGGACAAACATGTCACTTGCAGCTACATGGATGAAGCTAGAAGGACTCATATTAGCAGAAATAAGCCAGAAAGAAAAAAGAAATGTGGGATAGTCTCACTTATATGAAGGATATAGGAAAAAAAATAAATGAATAAGAAAAATTAGAAACAACAGAACGGAGCCATAGTGAGAGAGGGGGAGGAGGGAGAAAATGAGGGAGGGCAGAAGGCACTAAAGATTAAGATGCCTAATGAGTATTAAGGAAATGGAAAAACTCAGAGTACACAATGATTTTATATATATATATAATTTATAAGTATATATTTATATATATATAAAATTTAAAAAATATCACCTTCAAACATGGTGATGAACTGCATGTGGACACTAAGGGTGGGAGAGTCAAGGTAATTTACCAACCAACAGAGTTCATTCATTAACCCAGTAAATGCCAGTGAGCACCAGTGTTGCCAGAGCCTGAGCCAGGTCACATGACACTGAAAAGCAAAGACATGTCCCGAGTGCTCCCCTGCTGTGAAACATGACAAAACACACACCCTAGTGTGTCCACCTATGAACAGAGCAAATGCCTGACTCTGGCCTCTGTGGTATGTGATTTGGGAGCTCCCAAGTGCCAGGTCACAGGGTGTTTTGCACATCATGGGGAAGGGTTTGGATTTTATTTCAGGTTCAGGAAAAAAAAACAAGAAAGGTGCTAAACAGGTAACTGATGAGATGGAGTTCATGCATCACAAATATTGCTCTCCCCTGACTGTGTAGATTGTTCAAAGACAGCTTTATGCCCAGTTCCCGGGAGGCAACATCTCTTAGTGCTTGGATTGACCATACCCCCCCCCATACACATAGTCATTTTCAGATGCTGAAGTCCTGCCCCTCGTGCATTAGATTGTGATCACAATTGGAAATGAAGTCACAGCAGGTGTGACAGCTGGTTTAGGGGGGACATGATACTGGCCCTCATCTGCCAAGCCTTCTGTCCAGTCTAGGGAGATACCTGGAGACAGACATATGGAGGGAAAGTGCCACAAGAAGTCAGTAGCAGAGCCCCTATAAGTTGGGGGAGCCCAAAGCTGGCAGCGAGCCACCAGAAGCCAGGGCAGAGACCACAGAACCCCTCTCTCCCATAGTCCCTGAAAGGAGCCATCCCAGTCAGCACCTTGACCTTGGGCTTGCAGCCTCCAGAGATGTGAGCAGTGCTTTTCTGCTGTTGGAACCTCTGGTTTATGTTTTTTTTTTTTTTTTTGGGGGGGGGAGTAACCCTCACAGACCCAGAGTCCTCCCCAGGTTTTGCAGCTGTTATTTGAAAAAGCTTGTCACTGGCTGACTGCTGGCTGCAGCTTCCTCTTCCCCGCCCCCTCTCTCCTTTCTCAGGATGGAGGGGCCACACTATGGCTCTGAATGTCCCGATGAGCAGCTGTGGCTCTCCTGTCTACACAGCTGTTCTACTGGTGCAGTCCTAGTTCATGGGAATCCTCATTCACCTCATAAATCAAGCATGTGAGACCCACCCACCCACAGAGAGTAAGGACAAGTGGGGCTTGAAAGCAAGGACAGTCCCAGTGGGTGACACTTTGGGAATCCCCTGTGCAGAAATGCCAGGTTGCTCCAGGTTCAGACTCTGCAGAAGCTGGACCAGACTGGCAACAGTTCTGCCTCCTGGGCAGCAGGAAGGCTCCCCAGCTGGGCACAGGAGCACAGGATCGGACCCCAGCCATCCAAGGCGGAGAGGGAAAAAAGCAGAAGGGAGAACAGCACGCTGCTTCTTCAGCTCTGTCTCCTGTGCTGCTCCCACATGGACATGGATTTGTGCTCCCCTCTCACCCATACTGAGCACAGGGGTGTGGCTCAGGGAACAGGGACTTCCAGGCAGGGAGCCGGGAGGCGTGCACAAGGGAAAGGAGGAATGATGTGATCTGAGTGTCACCTGAGCAGAACAGGGTGGGGGTGGGACTGAGTGCGGCCTCTAGGGGCGCCTTGAGCATCCTGTGCGCACACACCTCCTGGCGATGAGCTCTCAGGCCAGAACACAGATGCTGTGTAGATTGCGAGGCACACACCCCACATCGATTCTTTGAATTTAAGTTCAAAAAGCCGGAGTCAAGACCTGCTTCTCACCTTTGTGCTTCTTCTGTCTGGGCCTGTGGGATGCAGGATGTGCGTCGTACTGTGTTTCTAGCAAGAAAGCTCTGTGTGGACGAGCTGGAGGGGGAAGACCCATCACGGGCATCCCAGGGAAGGAAACGAGAACTGCTCTCATCTGTGATTCTGTGCAGATGCCATTCAGTCCTTTCAAAGTCCTGGAATGATTTTGGTGTCTGGGAAAGATGCTGCTATTCAAAAGCATGGTGAAATATCGTTTTCTCTAGAGCTCCAAAGGACCATTTCCCTACCAAAGCATCTGCTCAGCTCAAAATCTTCTTCTCATAGAAATGACTATGAGCATCATTTAAAATGAGCTATACTGGAAGGAACTTCCGTTGTGCAGTGGGGAATGTCCCAGGCTTTTTAGAGGCTGCTAAATACTCCCAGAACCACAGTGCCATGTTCCAGGCTTCCCTCCCCATCACCATCTTGCCACCAAGGTCTTATCATTCAGACCTGACCTTTTTGGTGGCAAAGGAGCACTGCATGCAAGGCCCGTGGCCATTCATGTTGGATCCTCCTTTCCAGGGGTCCCGTTTCCATCACAGATGTACCCATGGCTGCTGTGCTGTGTCAGAGCTCTATCCCGAAGCAGACTCCCATCAAAAGTGCCTCCCCTTCTCCTTCTCCAGCTGGTCCCTGTTTTGGGGACCCAATGGCCTCAACTCAGGGGCTGTGCCAAACATGTTGCTATGACCCCACTTGAAGAATGACCTGCTTCTCCCAGTGTTGGAGTGCAGTGGTGTGGTCATTCAGGAGTCCAGGAAGCTTCCACTTTCTGAGGACTAAGGTGCCTAGAAACTGCTCTTTTTTTTTTTTTTTTTTTTTTTTTGTCTCGGGGTTTTCTGGGATTCTGGGCAAATACAATTGATTATTAAGTGGGTTCAGGTTTGTGTAATTTACTTGTAAGAATATAATTTTCAAACTGGAAAGGATGTGGTGAATGTTAGTATTGATTCAACTCTAAAATTAAAAAGAAGTGTTTGTTTTTAATGGCAGATCTTATAATGCTGACCACTCTTGATTCTAGGATCATGAAAATATTTGTCAGTGAGAACAGAAAGTAAGACTCGTGATAGTTGACAAAGTAGGAAAAGGAAGACGGATGCCTGAGGTTAAAACGGATGAATATTACCTTGATTTTCAAAAAGGGGTGTGGGGGAGTTAACAAGAGAAATGAGTTTGGTCGTTCTCGATCACACCGCCCATGTCCTTCAGTAAGTGTCTTAAGCATCTATCCACTGAAAAATGTTCTCCCCTGAGAGTCAGTATGTTTTCTCCAGTCTCCTCTTTCTGGAGAGAAATCACTGAGGATAGGATGCCAGGATTTCACCCTGAGGCTGCCTGTGACAGACACATTGAAATCCTTGTGTTGAGTAAAGAGAAGGACCCTTCTGTAAAGATACATCTGCCATTGTGTCCAGTTGTTCAAAAAAGACAAACATCTCATTTGCAGCTACATGGATGGAGCTAGTAGGAATCATGTTAGCAGAAATAACCCAGAAAGAAAAAGAGAAATACTGGATGGTCTCACTTATAGGTGGCAACTAGGGAAACAAAACAGATGAACAGATAAGAAAATATTAAAACTGTCAGCAGAATGGAAGCACAGAGCAAGAGAGGGGAAGGAGAGTAAAATTGGGGGCTGGATGGACATAAGAGATTAAGGATGGTTATGGATGATAAGGTGATGGGAGAACCTGGGGGCAGACAGTGATATAAAATATGTTTCTGTGCAATCAATTAAAATTAAATAAATGTGCAATCAATTAAAAAATTAAATAAAAAAGACACCTAGTTAGTTTGGTCCTGTCCTTGCTGCCAGTACCCTGGGATTCCTGCCTCCTTCATACTGTTCAGCACTGCATACTGGAAGTTCCTGTACCCTACAGGAAGCTGAATCCTAGGACCTCCAGATCCACAGAGGTGACCATGCTGAGCTGACGTGAAAAAGTCCCTCACAGCGGCCATCAAGTTTACCCCTTCAACCCTCCAATCACTTTCTGTTGTCAACTCTAAGCAGAGCCCACTGTTTAATGACCAGGAAGATCTGCCAGAAGAGTCTGGATTTTTCACAGTCAGCTACTGTGTCCTGTCATGAGGCAGCACCAGGTCCCTGGGGTTTGTTTTAAAATAAGCATCAGGGAAGGGCGTGGTGGCACATGCCTTTAATCCCAACCTAAGAAGGGAGGCTGAAACTAGGAATTGCTTGAGTCTGCTGGTTCGAGACCCATTTGGGGCAACATTTTGAGACCTAGTCTCAAAAAATAGCTGGGCATGGTGGCACATGCCTGTAAGGCTTGCCTGGGAGGCTGAGGCTGGGGATTGTTTGAGTCCATGGTACCCCGGGCAACATAGTGAGACCTAGTCTCAAAAATAAATAAATAAATGAATGAATGAATGAATGAATGAATGAATGAATGAATGAATGAATGAATAAATAAATACATAAACAAATAAATAAATAAATAAATAAATAAATAAATAAATAAATAAATAAATAAATAAATAAATAAATAAATAAATAAAATATTTAAAATAAGCATCAGAAGTCACGGGCATGAGAAACTGGTGAGCCTTTCGTATTCATCCCCAAAGGAGCCACTCTTGATGATGCATGGCTGTACCAATGATGCCACAGTGGCTTAAAATCACCCCCCAAATCCAGTTGTGGGCTTCCCTTAGACTTGTTAGCCAGTAACCTCAGAAAATCGCTTCTTGGTTATCACCATAGGAAGGTCTTCCTTGTGTGAATACTTGCTTCTGCCCCTGCTGGCTTCTCCTGTCTTTGCTCAGTTCAGTCTGGTTCCACTTCCCTGCCTCTGCCAAGACTTGGCTCTGCTCCTGCCTCACAGCCTGTGTCCTGTACTGAGAGTGGCTAACTATAGCAGAGGCCCCCTGGCCCTGTCAGAACAGGATGCATGTTGGGGAGGAGGGGAGCCCAGGAAGCCAGCTGATGTATCACAACTAGCTGAGCCCACTGGTCTTGGGGTCACCAGTGCCAGAGGCTGGAGGAACCCAAGGTACACTCCAGTTTGCACAAGCCACACTGCCTGTTACTGCCTTGTCCACTGAAGAGTCTTTGAAATTCTGCAGAGGACAGGACTGGAACAAAGCGAATAAAGCAAGGTCACCTGAGTCCTCTGCGCCCATCACTGGGCTCTCCCTGTGGATACTCTCCTGGGAGGGTTGTTGGGGTAAGGAAATGGGTTGAGAGATTTTCTGCTTTATTCCAAAGCCACCACCTTGGGATTGGGTGAGTTATGAAACAAAGGGAGAGTTTTATTTCATAATCCTGAAGAAACTCTTTTAAAACCTCCTACCAACAGTTAATTTAGTGATGACTTGCTATCGCTCACCTTTTGTTTCTAGACACTAATCTGCCCCATTCTTCTCTGTCATAATACCCACATCTAAAGATGAATATGTCCTTGGAACTGTGCAAGGAAATGAAAATGAATTGGAGTTATCAAAGAAAGCAGTGAAATACTGTTCCCCCTTTTCCTGGTTCAAAAGTCTGATTTTTGAGACAGGCGTTTGAATGAGGAAAACAATAAAGATGTAAGTGTTTGAAGGGAATTTGCATGAGATCAAAAAGTGAATGTGAATTCAGTTCCCCTTTCTCTTTCTGAAGTCAGCCTGCCAGCCTCCGGTGGCTGCGTGATCACATTCGCCAACAAGTCCCATCTCTGTGGGGAACTGGCCTTGATGGAGGTGCCTGCTACTTGGAAACTCTTCCAGTAGCTATGTTCCATCCATATGAGTGGCCTCTATTTACTGGCAACACATCCCCCCCCAAAAAAAAAGACAGGAGATGACCTAAAGAGAGAGAACTTCAACTGCAATGTGCCCCATGCATAACGCTCCTCAGCTGTAAATTTCTATAAGTTGAGCAATTTTTGTGCTCAAAAGATGTGCAGGTTTTTTTCAAGTAGGAGGGAGCTGGAGCCATGCCACCTGGCAACCTCCTACCACCTCAGGGAGATACCCATCTCCCAGGGCCTGTGTGACCCTGCCTGTCAATGCAGAACATAGAAGTCATGGCTGCTAATTCATCTTCCAGAATGAGCAAAGTGAGCTCGCCAGCCCTCTGTGAGAACCTTTTATGGAAGCTCCATTGTCCTTTTTAGTATCATTTTGCGAGAGCAGCTGACTCCTACCTGATGAGTCCCTGGCTCCTCTCCTTCCCTTCTCCACACCCGGCACAGCTCCAGACTTGCTGGTGGGTGCTGCAGATGCCTCTCGAGACTACAGACTCCAGGCCACTCCTTGGAGCTGCCTCTTCCCATCATCTCAGGGGCTCTCCCTGCTGTGTCCTCCATTTCCGCCTCCTTGTACAGATATCAGGCTCTCACAAGGCACCCCAAACCAAGCACCGAGACTTGAGTTCTCCTCACCTGTATAAATCTTTCTCCCCCTTCTGAAGGCTTTCACCATCACTCAGGCTGAGACTCTGTGGGTGACCAGGAACTCTTAGCTAGACGTAGTTTAGGCATCCATCAGATAATATGGTCCACGTCCTCTCTGTAGGTATCGTGTGTTGCCCCTGGTTGTGGTGTCAAGGGCACGGGTCCTGCTTGTACATCACCTGTCACTGACTCAGAGACTGACCCTTCAAAGATGCTTAAGAATTTTCAAAACAAATTTTTTTAACTCTGTCATTTTATTAAATACTTTCACTTTCTTATTGAACTCCAATTATGAAGGAAGCATTGTATGTACATGGTATTAATAAACATAGGTTGAGTAAAAGAAGCAAGATTCAGACAGGGAAGCTCAAAATCTTCATTTCACAAACCCATGGTGAGCATCCAACAATATTAAGAGTTTTTTATATGCCAGGCACTGTACTAGGAATTTTTTAAAATATATATATATATTTATTTATTTATTTTATTTTATTTTTTAACTTTAAATAATTTATATATTTAAATAATTTATATATATACATATATATATACTTCACATCTTTGTATTCCCCAGGGTTCACCCGCCACCTCCCTTCCCTGACCACTCCCACTCTCATCCTACCCCCACCCCTACCCTGAGTTGTGTACTTTAGTTTGGTTGTTAGCTTGTTTTGACTTTTCCTCCTGGCTTTCAAAAACAAAGTTGTAATGGAAGGAATGAACTTGTGTCATGTCCTGCTTCCAACCCAAGCCTAACAACTTCTTAGTAAACTTGGTTTAGCAAAACCCAGGTAAAACTGTTGATTGAGCTGAATATGGTGGGATGCTTCCTTTTCCTACATTTCTTTAAGGGTGTAAACAGGCATTTCTCCATTAGGTTAGCAGCAGGCCGTAAGTGTGCACTTGGCAACTGCTGTGCAGAACACACTCGCTGCACATCCAGTGACTTAAAAACACCCATTTCTGATGTGGCCTTTCCTGTGGCTGATCAGAATCTAGCCCCATAGCAGCTCCAAAGTCTCACAGGCAGCAGCTGAGGCTGGTCTGTGGTTGCCTGCAGGGCTGGGGAGCTGCATCCTTCCAGGATGACTCCCAGGATGACTCCTATGCCTGCAGCTGTGGGTGGGACTCTCTACAGGGCTTTGGACAGAATGTCTTAGTTCACTATTGGCTTTTGTTTGTAGATTTCCTCTGAGCCTGCCACCAGGGCTCTCCAGAGGTCAGCTGATTTTATCAGGGAGAGAGAGAGACAGACAGACACACAGACAGATACACGAAGTTGCACTACATTATAACATCACACTGGTTTCAGGTGTGCACGGTGCAGATCAGTGTCTGTACAAGAATTTCACCTCTAAAAGTTGAATTCCATCCTTCAGCATACAGTTGACCCTTTTATCTGATTTACCTACCCACTCCCCACCCCCGTAGCCATTAATAGACTCTTATCATCTAAAAGTCTATTTTCATCTTATGTATTCATTCATTTGTTTGATTTCTCTATATTCCACATCCGAGTGAAACCATAAGGTGATTATCTTTCCCTGATTTTGTTTTGTAGAATGTATTAACTTCTAGGTCCATCCATATCATTGTAAGTGGCAAAATTTCTTATTTTCTTTTTGTGTATCTGAGATATATTCAATGGTGTAAATATACCACCTCTGGGGGGATTATATATATATATATATATATATATATATATATAGGATTATATTACATATGTATATATATATGTATGTTTTTCTTACATTACTGAATATCCGACGATTCTCCCACCACCATGTCACCCATGAACCATGATCATGATCCCTTGTGCTCATTCCTCCCCTGATTTTGCCCTCTCCCCCTCCCTGGCTGTATGTTTCAGTTCTGCTGTCAGCTTACCACATCTTTTCTCAATTGCCTGTTGATAGCCACTTGGGTTGTTTTAACTCAGTGCTGTTTAAACAGTGCTGCAATAAACATGGTTGGTACATGCAGCGCTTTGAGGTAGTATTTCTGTATTCTGTAGGTAAATACCCAGATGTGGGATAAGTGAATTATATGGGATTTCTATTTTTAGCTTTTTGAGAAATCTCAGTACAGCTTCCCATGGTGTTAAACCAGTTTACATCCCCACTGGTGGTGTGTGAGCATTCTCTTCTCTCCTCATCCTCCTTAAACTTGTGATTTCTTTTCTCTTGGGTAGTCTTAACAGGCAAGCTTTTACAATCTAATCTGGAAGTGGATTCATTATGTCCTCTTCACCAGGAATATGTCATTAGTTTCAACAAGAAGAAAAGGGAGAATTTCTAGGAGGGGCAGATACTCGGAAGCTATTCTAGAAGCTGATAACCACACACCCACTTGGTTCCAGTAACTCTATGGAACAAGAATACCCCTGGAATCTGACACTGCGGTCTTGGAGCCAAGAAGGGCTGGTGATCAGCAATTCACATAACCACCAAACTAGATCGCCATTCAAGTGCAGAGGAGTTATTCAAAGAAATGGAGTGAACAGCCTTGAAATGACATTACAAGGGAGGTTGACCTAGATCAGAGATCAGCAGAGGATTCCTAGAGGAGCTTTGAGAGCCGAAGGAATGAGTTGGAGTTGATCAGGGGAGGGATGATTGAAGGTTTATCAGTTTAACTTGGGTGCTTGGGTGCACATGGGCACCTGAGCGGGAAGGAACCACGGTGCATGACCTCTAGGTGACACTGCACCGCATGCTCCAGACATTCAAAGAACGGCCGAAGCGAAATGAAACTGAAATAAAAGGTGGGATGCTCCTCGCATCTACTGGGAGATCAACTCTGTAGAATGAAGGAAATGATATATACATTGGCGATAATCAATTTATGCAGCTTTTGGCTTGAGCTCCAAACCATAATAAATCTACTAGGATCACAGTGGTGGCCATCAGTAGTGTCACCACTTCGCTTGGCCCAAAACAGAAGTGAAGAAGAAAGGACCTGCGATCTACAAGTGTCCATTTTACCCACATTGTGTCATTTTATGTCCCCACAGACCCCAGAGAAGTCAGTCTCACAGTTGTCTTTTCAGACGCCGAAAACCATGTGGCATTCAACAGAGGATGACCCCCATCCCAGCCTGTCTGCCATGCAGTCTACGGGGCAGCCTTCACTTTGCAATAAAGCCAGCCCCCCATCAACAGGCTATTTGACCTAAAAGCTCTGTGAAATTCATGAACTTTGGAGTCGTCTCATCTGCAAATAGTTAATATGTTTGCTGTGTCCAAGGGGTAGTGGGTGTTGACTTGACTTGAGACTTGACTTGAGAACTTGGGGGTCCAGAGCTGAGAGCAGCAGAGGCAAACACCACTTAAAATACTTCTCCTTCCTCTTTGTCTCCATGGATCATGCCTGCATCTGCCAGCAGTGTGTGAAGAGCACCTGGAAATGTCTTCTGCCATGGTTCAGAGCTCTGTGCGGGCTGTCTCCTCCGCTTGTTCAGATCCATGTTACAAGAGCTCATTCTCCTTTCCTTTTTGACTGAGCCTTCTTCCTTTTCCTCTTTAATATATTGATAACAACTTCTTTGCACTTCAGTTCTGTGGTCACTGCATGTTCGCACTTCATCACGTGTGGCTAGGGAGGTGTGATTTTGAGTCTGAAAGTAGGCGCATGCTTTTAAAATATTCTCCTAGTTGAGGAGTAAAGGAGAACAGTCATTACACGTTTGCCTTCCTGCCTGGTCCTCTTGAAGGTAGAAGGCAATCAGGCACATCTGGAGCTCAAAAAACTTAGAATAATTGGATGTCTTTGGGCAAAATTGAATCCAAACAAAACTGTTGCTGTGGCTATACTTATGTATCTTTCCTGTTTTATTTATTTCGTTATTTATTTGAAATCTTTCTGTAGTGACTCTTCTCTCTAATGCTCTGAGACCGTGTAAGACATCAGTTTGTGTCTGCCGTGGAGCCATGTGGTATCAGTGATTCAACTACCTGTTGCATGATTTCCCAGGCTGGCTTCCTTTTCAGAGAAAAACCACAATACATTCATTTAAATTGGACATCATTAGGCAGCTGTGCTGTGGAATACATTCAGGCAAATGTCCTATGTTCTGGGAGACTTTTCAGTGGTTCGTTCCTAAATCCCCTGTATCACTGAGACATAAAAATCTGGGGATCACTTTTCCATAAGGGGTACATACCTCCTTGCAGGTGGTGGGAATTATCTGCAGGCCCCCTGAGGAACAGACCCAGCCTTCTTCACTGGATCCTTCCATGGTGGCTTTCATCCCACTGAACTCACCTGTGCCCTGGCCTGTTTTTTTTTT
>PVHY01003515.1:0-106812 GCA_004024945.1 Uropsilus gracilis | reverse complement strand
AGGAAGAAAATCAAAGACTGACATACCACTTCTCCTAATAGGCCTTGCTTTTGCTAACAAACTACCTAGATCCATCAAAAGTTGGTTCAAAAGATTGAAGGTGAGGTCTCAGCCCTGATCGAAATGAAATGTCAGTAAGGATAAGAGAAGAAAGATGGAGATTGTATTAAAAAGAGAAACTATGTTTAGAAATAAGCTTTGGGACATACAAGAAACTAAAATGGCATCTATATCCAGCTGAGAAAATTCATGGGGTCTAGAAAACCAGGTTAGTTTGTCTTTTTGAAGCACTTGTTGAATTCAAAGTTGAATCTGAACATATATGGATTTAAAAGAGAATCCTTTCTATTGATTTCCAAGGTAAGATGACATGAGAAAGAGAAGTAGAACAAAATAAAAATTGTTCAGGTTGTTAAAGTTATTTTCTTTATTCCTCAAAAATTTCCATTTAAGTATAAATTACATGCATTAATCTATTTTAAGAAATTATTTACAGTATGCCATGCTGAGAAAATTGGACATTAATTACTTTGATTTTCTTCCTATTAGTCTCTGCATTATTCCACACACCAAGTACTATAAAGTGACCAGCAGTCCAGACTCATGCTGACACTCCAATTTGAACAGGATAAGAGATTTAATTTTTCAAGGAGGCATTGGGTTTGATGGAAAAAAACATGTATTAGTCCTGAAAGTCTAGGATTCCAAATCAGCTCTGATAAATCAAGCAATGTTTTCCTGAAAAATCTCATCTCTGTACCCCTCACTTTCCTTAGTTACAAAATAGGGAATTTAATCCCTTATATTTGCCTGATGGTGACTAACTACTGTCTTAAATTTTAAAGGTATGTGGGAAATGTGAGTCACTAAATAAAAATGACATTTTACTTCTTCTATGGGTATAGTTTTAAAAGTCTTACAATTCAGTATCTCTTGGGTAAGCATGAGAAAAACTCGGAGTCATCTGAAACCACGACATTGGTGGTTACAATTAACCCTCTTCCTGTGCCTCCATTTAAACCAAATCTGAATTATTCTCAACAGATTACACGATGACTTAGTTTTTTGTGAATATTAGTCTTTCTCCTGATTATAGAACTTTCTTCTCATCCCAAACACATATTTAGTTCTTTCCATCAGCAAAAGATTTACTACATCCTAAAATTCTTCCCAATAACTGGCAGCCTCAGATGCTCATTTGACTTTTCCACACTGAGAAACCACCAGGTTCTTTACCTCATTGTAACTTTGTATGCCACCCAAAACCAGGAACCACAAGTTCTTGGTTGTAATCATACCAGCCTTTGCTCAACTCCAGCTAAAACTTGCTACTCCTGTCTCTCCACTCTAGCAGTTTTGCAATCTCTTAAAATGTACTTCCTTAAAATTTTACTAAATACCTATGCTCTCTTTTGAATCAGCGGACACCACTTTTTATGTTGTAACTCGATTTCTTAATGTATTGCTCAATGAAATTTATTTTATTTTATACTCATTCACATCCTATATTCTCTATCATAAAAATGATATAGAAGTATCAAGATAATGAGAATAAAATCCAATAACCTGCAGTCTGAACTTAAAATATTTATATCAGTTGTATCCTAATAACACTCTAAGAAATATCATGAAGTACAATGATAATTTCAAAACAAGTTTGCACTGATTTAAAGTAACACAAGAATAATACAAGTAGCTCAATTAATTATTAAAAATATAGTAATTAATATCTACAGTCATACAGTTCATCTTTTTATGTTTAAATTTAGAATGAAATTGTGTTTACTAAAAAACAGAACAAGCATAATTCCATATTTGTAATATTGCTGAAAATGAAAATACTTTTTAGTTTTCGTACACAAGCAGCTATAAATTTTAGAAAAATTTGTATCAAAGTCTCAAACCTATTAGTTAAAAATAATATAATTTTCTTCATAAATATACAATGTGATATACAGTCCTGCTATGTAAAGCAAAAAAAGCTGATTATAAGCAGCATATGAAATTTATAGCAACTAATATGTTTGTGTATTATCCCATCGCCAATATATTTCTACCTTCTTTATAATTAATTTTTATAAAAATTATTATTGTCATTATATTTATATATGCATGCATTCAATATATATTATATATATACACACACAAGTCAGCCAAGAAATACATACTGTATATTTTACTGAATACATAACTTACATATAATTTAATTTTTTATAATCAAATCTTTGGTATTCAAAGATGATGTTGACAATTTTCTCATAGCCCAGAAAAAAATTTCAAGAGATCCTCATTTCTTCACAGACAATAGTATCACTATAAACACTCAAAATTACTTTTAAGATTTGAAGTAGCCCCATCAGAGGAAGAAACTTACTTCTACATTCTGTGGGCAAGGACTGTGTCGATAGAGATTAGACAGATGCTCTAGTTAAGTAGAGATGAACAGTAAGTACTTACACAAGCACTGTGCACACAGCAAAAGAAAATAATATGGTAAATCTAAGACAAACAGGGCACGGTCAAATACAACACTGAACATAATGAAACCTCAGCTCATCTTATCACTTCCATACCAGGAGTTGCAAATTAAACACAAGAAAGGATAATAATGTCAACTTAAAGCAATATATGTCCTTAAGGTTGTAGCCTCTACCCCTTACTATATCCAGGTACCAGATAGAAAATGGGCTGAATAATGTTATCAGTTGGCTATAAATATAAAGTAAGATCAGGAAATTACCACTACACTAAGAGATGATTAGAAAATACATTTTTAAAATGTAACCACAGAATCCTTAAAAAACATTCAGTATCATTTCTACTACAGTGTCCTTTGGAAAATTTAATTATGTTTTTCATAATACAACTATTCAGATATTCAAAGATTCTTAGAAGATCATACCCACTATGAAATGAAAAATTTTCATTTACCTCTCTCCTCAATGTTATTAAAACAGTACAGCCTTAATAAAAACTGGTCATCAATAAAATCTGGAACATTAGGTTGACATTTCCCTTCAAACTTAAATAAGGTATAATTTTCACATATTATTTTTTTCTATTCCATAGAGATTGAAAACAGAATTTGATAGGAAGGTGGGTTAAAATGTCATTATTTCAGGGTTGTGTAAGTATGTTGACAATTATTATGACCATCATTCAACATTTATCAGACATCTTTATGCTCTGTACTACATAAATACATACCCACACAAATATACACATGAATGCATCATGATAATATTCTTTGTTTTACGACAGGTATGCTGTGTGTTTCTATGGGCAAGATTATTTTTATCTTCTTTTCAAGATGCAATAAATAATACCCAAATTACTTACCACACACACACACACACACACACACACACAAACTGGTATTTGCGTATTTCTTAGCAAAAACTGTTTTGAAAAGGGACCCTGGTTCCAAAGGTGTAGGAAAACATGCTAGTGTACTATGGTATGTAGATAATTATGCTTAAACTGATTTTTACCTTAATACCCTGTATATTTTTTGATAATTTGAATATCTCCAACTATTTTGTGTATTTTGATATATTTATCAAAACTGGGTATATGTTTTGTTTTGTTTTTTTAAGAACCTTAATTTCAAAGTTCACCAAAATCTCACTTCTACATTTGTGGCCTCTATTTAAGTGAATACATGAAATGGCATCCCTACATTAACCAATGGAAGCAGGAAAAATAGTAATTAGTTATAATCATCTTTAAGGAAAAATATTACAAATATTCAACAGTACTTACTGGCTCTTTCATTCCATATTTCAGATCGCACATTATATGATAGGTTATATATGCTGAAGATAAAAATCTGTTTTACATGTAGAAGGCTATACCTTTCATTGTCATTATATTTAATTTAGTATAGTGTATATTTTACCAGTTATATGTATATTTTCTCAGTCTAGTATATATATTTCCCAGTTGCTAGTTAATGTCTTTAGCTTTAACAACACTAATCCTCACAAAGTATGTATACAGTTTAGAATTCTCTTATTCCTCCTCATAAAATGCAGGTTGAAAGAAAACCAATTACGTAAGCTTAAGTAAACAACAAAATGACAGCTTTGGCAGTTCTTTAAATTTTCAAAGGAAAACAATTACACTTTAATCAGATATAAGATGGATATAATATTTAGAAAATTCAGAAAAAAAATTTAAAACATGACATATTTATGTCCTCTATAGTTAATACAACTGTTACATTTGAATTCATTAATTGTATTCATAGGTCTGCTACTACATAAAGTCGCTATAAGAATTATGTGAACATCATTTATGTTCACAATTGTATGACGTCACCAACTTTAAGGTATGATTAAAACTTTGCAGTGATTTACTAACTGGTTTCAAATATATATACATATATATATTTGGGAGACATTCTCTGAAAACTTCCTGGTCCTTGATAAGGAGACTAATCCTTGTAAAGAGTTGGATAGTAGATTAAGAAAAAGGACCAAGTTTAGTGGAGTAGAGAAAATAAAGGAGGGTCTAAGAGTTCAATGACTTAAGTAAAATAAGTGAAATACAAGAACTGGAATTAGAAAGTAAATTAAAAGAAAAAAAAACACAGAAAGAGTAATGTTAGCTTTATGCATTGTTTCACGTAACTCTAAATTCTCAATAATCATGTGACCATGTCTGTCTTAAAGGGAGGTGGACATTTAGAGAGCATATGTGAGTTTTACAATGCTACCAGGAAATAAGACACTTTTAGGAAAAACAATGTCCCTTAAAAGAATACTTATGTAACTATATAAATTTTAGATTACAACAGTACTAAATCAAATAGTATTTAAATGTTATTACCCATCAGCTGTAAAGTTAATGATATTAAGTTATAGAAATAAATTTGGTCTTAATGTAAATAAATATAAATAAAATAAATTTAATAGATAACTTATACAAGTCACATAGAATATTTTAAAATCTATTTTGATCTTTATAATGGACTGATAAGGTTTTTTTCAAAGATTTTCTGAAAGGTCTTTTAATAACTCCCGTATACTTTCATTACTGACAATCATTTAAGAGTAAAAATAGCATGCCATTTTTTCAGTGAAGTTCATTAGTTTATTTATATGAAGAAAGACATACAAAAGATTTTCACCTTTGGGAAAGCCATAGTAAATTAGATTTTATTAATAATCAGTTTCTATATAAGACCAAAGAAGCTAAGATCATTTGTTTATTTTTAATTAAAAAGCAAATTGACTGAACGTAATTGAACTCTGAAAATACACTTAAATCTGATTTTTGATTAGTGAAATCTTTCTCATCAATAATTTAACTACTAAATTGATAAATCCCAAAGCATTTCTTTTAAAATCTCATTAACATGCCTACACTCTCTTCCCTGTAACTCCTGTTTAATTACAGCAAAGTCTTTATTCAGACACAACCCCAGAGAAAATTTTTAAAAATTGGTTCCTTAACAATGATGAGATCTAACTAAAGGTGATGTGAAATTGTACAGGAAGCCTAGGGGATGCTAGCGGTGGCATAAGACAGAGAAACTGTCCTTAGGGAAATGGTCTTCCCATATATCTGAATATAGAAAATATGTCATGCTACTTAGCTTGCATACACTTTCTTCTTCGTGACATAATTTTTACATAAACTGCAAACTAAATTTGTCATGATGAATAAAGTGTATGGAAGTTTAAGTAACAAGACATAGAGAATAAATGACTTAAGCTTATATAATGGATTATAAAAATCAATTAAAATAATTTGACAGAGGAAATGGAGGAAAAAAAGCCTTTCTGAAGATCATTTCCCATTGCTAGAGCTAGGAAGGAAAGGAATATTCCTTCTAGGAACGGAAATTTTTAAGAAAATAAAAGACATTATGAGATCAATCCTCCTGTATTTTTTAGAGCACATCAAATATCAAATATTTATTTGACATATCTCAGGTCTTCATATCAGTGACCTTTTTCAACTTAAGCCTATCTTAAAATCCTCTTCTTCTCAGGAATGTATAGCCTAGTGTACAATCAGTGAATAAGTTTTCTTTATTCTGATATTGATCCCCAGTTGAACTTTGGGTTTTTTTTTAGTCATTTCAGCTTCCCAAATATCAGCTTAATTAGTCCAGAAAAATCTAATTCCATTTAGTAGGCCACCCTTAAGTCCAGACTGACCCAAGGTCAAAATGTAAACTAATCTCTGATTACTGGAAAACAGACAGTTGTTTTGGCATTAACTAGATATTCTGTTCATTCACATAATAATTTTCCTTAAGCCCTCTTGAAAATTTATTTATGTATTTCTACATGCAACACTCTGAAATGCATAAACTACAACAACTCATTCATATTTATCTTGTAATTTTCACCTATTTGCCCAAGAGTAAGCAAGGAATAAAAATCACCTTATAGATATGAATTTTTTTGCTTCTCCAGTGGGATTCTTTCTCAAATGTAACAGTTACCCTTTAATGACTTCAATATGTTTGCAGCAAAGCTTTGTTACAAATACACACTTATATATTAAAGTTGTTTTAAATACTAGAAGACTTTAAGAAATGAAAAATAAAATAAATCAAAATGAATCCAGAGTACTTCTGCAAATGAATAACTGCCAAAGGGTGTAAAATAACATGAATTAACAAAAAGCTAACAGAAAATTCATAATACTAAAATGTCAGTTCCCACATACAAATTTTTTGAAAGGTGTTCATTTATTTAACCTTAATGAAATATCATTCAGCACAATCTTCCTACAAGGGACTACTAAATTTCTCCTTATTGACAAATCTTAGCACACATTATTGACTATCTCTATTTTTTTAGCTTTGTACCTTGAGATCCTCTTAATGAAATAAACCCTTGTAGTTATTCTTCAGTATAAATTTATAAATTCTCCAAGATTCCCATAGTTTTTATCTTATCTATTTGTTCTTTACTACTCAGAATTAGCAATGGAACAATTGCAACTTCTCACTATCCAATGGATCAAATTTAATCTATGTTCCATATTTTGTGAAAACTTTTCTTAATTATGTTGAAGCCATTCAATAGTCATAGCATTAATAGTCTCATGTGATAGAATTTTATTGCCATTCTTATGTAAGCACTTAAAAGCCGGTAAATGAAAATATCTATGTTTCTTTTGTTATTCAGGCTTTATGGATAGCATGACATAGGGAATTCAGTAACGTTAGGAATCTATAGTAGATTATCAATCAATCAAAACTAGACATTGTATCCTGCCTCCTCAGACCCCCAATATTGATTAGTATACAATCCTTTATTGAATTTTGTCTCAAACCTGTTCCTCCTCAACTCTTTACATCTGCCATATGCTAATGTTTAGTTAGTTACAACTTAATCTGTTCAATATACAAGTTCCCTATAAGGCAGAGGGTAGAGTTGTCATAATGGATAAACCACAGCTATATATATATATAAATATATATATATAAATATACATTTAAATATATAATATATATTATATATATAATATATATATATAATTATATATAATATATATAATATATAATATATATAATATATAATATATATAATATATTATATATATAATATATTATATATATTATATATTATATATATTATATATTATATATTATATATAATATATTATATATATATTAATACATATATTTTTATATACATAAATATATATAAATATACATATATATAAAATGTCTTTGAATAGGTCTCAATTCCTGTTTGCACAACTCAAAGGGATTCATGGAACACAAAACATCAAAATATATATGCAAAATTATCAACTATCCCCCTTGGAGAATGATGCTGAGAATGGACAGCATAACAAATTTAACATGCTGCTTAACAAAATATATTTACACTGTTGATTCTCTTTTGTTTTTATATTATAGTTTGAGAATAAATTAAATAATTATTCATCAATTTTATTTCTTTTCATCCATCACAATATGTTGCCTTACTTAAACCCTGTTAATTGACCGGAATAATTTAATTTGAAATTTAATATATAAAACAATTGCAAAAACAAGCACAGTTGTTCCACTGCTAATTCTTTATCCCAAGAGTCAGAATAAAATGATTCTTTGTTTGAATATACTTGGATGTATTTGGGTATGAGTCATGATAGTGATGGCTCTTTTATTATTTGGATGCATTAAGGACTGCCACTATTTCCTAATTTTCTAAAGTTGTGAGAGTTGTATCTCAGGACACTATAATTATGGTATGGATTTTATGCCAAACACAGTCGTAGCTCTAGTCTGTGCACAAAGTACAGTTTATTTGTAGTGATCTCCAGAGAGTTTTTTTTTTTTTCATAGAAACATATTACATAAACCAATCTCTCTTCCTCAAATTATCAGAAATTGGGTTTCTGTATCAATTGGTTTCATCTCCTCCCTTAATCATATCAATGAGAAAGGAAATAATCTAACTAATATTAGTTCAATAACTTTATATTTGCTGATGATATAATTATTTAATCCCCAAAACTGGGAAAGCAAGACTTTTAAAAATCAAAACTTTCTTCCATCTAGATACATTTGTTGAAGTAATTTTTTGATACATGATTGTAAAATGAAATAAACTGTTTAAAGGAAGAAAATAATGATAGTAAGATGGTTAAATCTTCCTTTATTAATTATAAATTAAAAAAAAACACCTTATACCATTGTAAGGAATAAACTCAGCTCCATTCCTTGTGAGTGTATATTTTCTCTTTTTAACATTGACTTGAGAAAGATTGATTTGTATGGTAGATATTGATTTAGTCAGTGTTAACCTTTTGATCAAGCTTTGTAGCCCATTCAGTTGATCATGGAAGAAATATATACAACTATTATATTTCATTGTCTACAGTGACTCCTGTATCTCCTGAATTTAGTAAAGTTGTTTGTACTGCTTCTCTTGGTAGCCTGCTTGTTTTTTTTTCTGACTGTAGACTGCGGCTGTTGGCTTAAGTAGAAAACTAAAATAATTATTGTGCATAAAAATACATCTATGCACTATAATACCTACACAAAGCCTCATCTGTGACTTTCTTATGAGTACTAATTATTAGTGATATAAATGTGTTTGCATAATAGAGAAGCCTGAGTGGCATAAAGAATCATTCTGTGACTTCTGTTTATTCACAGAGAATGGTGGCTTTCATCCAGCATGGAAACAACTGGAAAATAAGTGATTAAAAGTGTAGAATAAAATCAAAGAGTAAGAATGTGAGTGAATGCTCCAGGGAGAAGAAATCTGATCCATTGCAGTTAATCTTTTCTTATCTTGAATTATTTTAATTAATTTTACCTTTTGTTTATTTTGATTTTAATGCTTCCTTTGAATGGAAAACAAAAAGACACAGTAATGAAGTAAACACAGTGTATTGTTATATAAGCAGGGGTGAGGTTTCTACCCTGCACACAACCTCTTTAATACTGAACTATGTTCTCTGTGTTGTTACTTGATAGAAACGTATGATTTAGTTGGGTGAGGACAGAAAATTCTAGTTCAAAATTTCTCCCTCATTTAATGTGGGACAATCAAATGTGCTTTCATGCTACAGAAATGAACCATGGAGAGTGGTTGTAAATAAAATGGTAATTTCTTAATTATTAATAAGATATTACTAAATAATTAACAATAAATATTGAATGAAAAATGCTATTCTTTGTCATCATCATCATCATCATCTCTATCATCATAGATTATCTCCATTTCCCATAGTCTTATAAAATGACAAGCAATAGTTTATTTATAAACTGACATGCAGTTATCATGGTTCTTAACTAGAAAAGATCACAAATTGCACAAGTAACTGAAAATTTAGAGAGAAGTTAGAAAATGTATGATAAAGGGAAATCAAGAAACCATACTTCTCTGTTAACCTTTAATTAATACCTATATTTTAGGCTAATAAGTGTTTTAGGGATGTCAACAATTACTTGAAATACAAAATTCTAAAACTTGTGTGACTGACTTTGGTGAGTTCTTTGTTGTTTGTCTGACTTAACTGACAGATTGTGCTATATTTTTTTCCAGTCATTTAAATACATCCATAAAGTGGCTCTAAATTGGAGAATGCTTTCCTTGTTGAATTTTTGCTCACTCCTACAAAATGACACAATAGTGACAGTTTGACCATAAATATACTATGAATAAATCTAAAGATATGTGTATGCAATACAAACAGCTTTAAAAAATAGACAGTAAGTACTTAAATTCCATCTAGTTCTTTTAACATTCATCTCTGAGTTCCCTAAATACCATTTAAAATTTACTTCCACATATTCCTAAAAATATAAATATTCGTTGATTTGCAGCAGTTTCTTTACAATATGCCTTGATTTGAATATGAAAATTATTTACTAAAATAAGTGAAAATATTAAAGTACTGAATTTTTGTGAATATTCCTCAAAGGTTGCATTACATTTCAACTACTAATTAATAGCCCTAATTTAGGACACCAAAGGTTTGAGAACTGACAAATTTATAAGTAGGAGTTGGAGCTGTAGCTAAACTTATAAAAGTATTAATAAAATTAAAATTTCCTGTCATGACATTTACTTCTGTGGTATGTAGACAGGAAAAATAGACATGGCCACATACAGTGAAAAAAAAAATCTTATTAACTTTATGTGCTTTTCTTTCAGGTTTTAATTACTATGTATTATTTTTATAAATCAAAATGTCTCTTCAAAAATAGTCTTGAGTTTGAAGTTGATATTTTGTACCTCCAACCTGACGTTAATTTTTATCTTTAATATACAACTATCATTATTATATCATTTCTCTGTTTAAAATAGAGAATTAATTCATACAGAAACACATTTCAAATTCCTTTGACAATTTTCTTTAACTTCTCACGAGCTTTGGATAGCTCTGTGCCTGAAAGACCATATTCATAAGACTTTTATAAAAATGGTTAAGTACCTTTCTGAAACATAAGATTTCTATTAAAATGGTTAAGTACTCTAAATGTGCATTAATAACTCCATGTCAGGTGTGTACTGATATGATCTACCAAAGGGAGAGAAATCTACTTACCAGAGAGAAATTCTTTGCCGCCTATTCAGACATCTGAGATTGTGTCACATGTTACTTTTGTAATCTCAAAGGCAGAGCCACGTTTCAGTGTTGTAATCTCCTCAGGACTGTAGGTGAAGAGATATTTTGAGTTCTACTTGCTCCTCTTACTTGTTAGAACTCAGATCTAAGGTCATAAAAGCTGATCCTTTATCAAGTTTCTCCAACAGACTGTCAGTGTCACCCCAAATTCACCTCATATGCAACAATTGTCAATAACATCCCTCACCAAGGTACTTCTCTTTTTTCCTCAGTTACTCAGTGTATTCCTTGAGTTTCCTCATTAGCAATCCGTGAACATTTTGCTTTTGCTTTTTAAAGTTGTCTTGAGGTACATATTCTAAGTTTTTTGTTTGTTTGTTTTTTAGTTGTCTTTAGAGGAAATATCTGAAGAAGATATCAAATAATTATTCATTCACTGGAGCAAATGATGGGTGGTCTAACAATTTGTTCTGATAGGGTGCTGATATATCAAGTGTAAAACTTTCACAGCTAGATTTTACTGAAATAGTGCCTCCAGCAACTGCACAAAGTACATCTCAATTTTTGTTGGTGTTCCTGCTGTTTTTGTAGTTTCTTCCATACTTAAAGAAATCCATGATTTCTTTAGATCATGCTTCTCTGTTATTTACCTTGATAAAAAATTAATCTGTCATATTTTTAATCAATTATCAATGTATTCTTAAATATTTCCTTACAGCATCTCTCTTTTTCTCTGAAATGTGCATCTCCAAGTTGCAGGTATATTCTAAAATATAGATATTAAATATAATTATAAAATTCATTTAAAGTATTTTAAAGTTTAATTTGTTATTAACTGAAAATAATTTTACTTCATTAACCTGAAATTAATGTTCAAAAATCTATATTTGTGGAATGGTTGTCAAAATTTTGTTTAAATCAACATTGATACTTACCAAGAATTTAGTAGCCTACATAAAAGTGAAAACCCTCATATATATGAGAGCATGATGTTTCCATATAAAATTTTGAGTATTGTTTTTGCATTCTTATCTTAGTTGAAATAATCAAAGTAATAGAAAAATGTAATTATTTGTAAATCTACTCTAGTCTATAATGTGGTTAATTTATTTCAGCATAGGAAATGGACATTTAATTTTTTTATATAGTCACTTTTTACTGAATCTTTGAATATACAGAGGATGTGCATGTGAAAGGCCAATGGGTCATACGTAAGTGACAGAGATCAGGCAGGTAGGTTTTATCAGTACCTTAAAGTTTCTTTGGTGGCTGGCTGTGGCAATGCTATATTTCAATGCTATATTTCAGAATATAGCAATTCTGAAAATAGTTGCATGTGTAAGTCCAAAATGACCTTCAGAAGCACCCCGAGATTAATCTCAGAACTCCTAGCCTTAAGTAGTTCTGGAAAAGAAGCACACATGTAGCTAAGAATTGCCCTACAAAGTGACCTGCATTTTGAGGATACAGAATCAGTTGTATTACTGCAAAATAACATGATGTTATCAATGTAAGTGGCAGGAGATGAATATTGATCTTCACAATATCTTTTTAAAATCTCACATCAACAATTTATTTTTCTTTCCTCTTTTACAAAAATATTCTGCTCTACAGATGAGATTGAATTTGGCAACTGAAATATTTTCAACTTTATAAACTTCTGCGCTTTACATAAAGTGTCTTCTAGTATGTCTAGATCTCTAGCAAAATGAGCACAGAAAAATGTATCTGAAAATTGTTATCTTCTTTATCTCTTGAAAGCATGTTCTTCATTTGACACAGTATAAAGTATAAGTAAGAAATGACAGTAAAGTCCAATATAACGAAGAGAGTATGAAGAGGTGGGAAGGGTTTTATGGTAGTATTTCTCGCAGTTTTACTGCTGCCTTTCAGTTTTAACATCGACAGGAAGGAAAATTGAAAAATCATAAAAATTAATGATGAAAATATTATACCTGAAAATTGTACAGAATATGTGGCCAACACTATAATCAAGAGTTGTTTCTTTCTGTTGTTTTTCATCACCTAAAATATAATTTTTTATCAAATTTCCTATATAAAGTTGCTAACATATAAATCTGTGCTTCCAATCGTCATAAGAAAATAATTATACTTTAGTTAATAATTATATATTTGAAATCAACTAAAAATGAAGATATTTGAAATTTAATTTTCTATATGCAGTCTTGCCATACTTTCATTTTTCATTTATGATCTTTTTCTAATAAAGCACTACTATACTAAACACTACTATAAGGAAGTAGTTTGGACATAATGCGTAGTCATAATGACAAATAGTGCAGAAGATTCATGATTTAGCACACAAACAAGCATAGGCATGATTCAATATCACCTCCCTATATTTGCAGGGACCTACTGACTTATCTTTCTTCTATAAGTTTCACATAAAGAGAAATACCCAAAGGTCACAGTTACTAAGAAACTATGAGTTTTTCACTTTTTATACAAGGTAGGCAAATATATTCATGAAAAATAGTGTCCATTGACTATATTTGTCAATTTTGTTTTGCTGGAAGAACATTATGTCCATTCATTTACATATCCCCATTACGTTTTTAAAATACAACACACAGTTGTAATAGCAACTGAACTTCATGAACCCCTGTCTAAAATAGTTAGTCTGTTCCTTTATATGAAAGTTTACTGACATCCATTTTATATCATTGAGTGAGCAAAGGACTATATGTATGCTTTATATAGCATATGTATCACCTAAGGCAAGCACTTTCTATGTTTTCATTACATTATTGTATTTCTGTTCATACTATTTCATTAAATTCAGAACATGTTGGGCCATGGCACACTAATATACCTCCCTTTTCTTGAATCCATGGTTTTTCAGCTCTTTTTTTCTCACCCATCATCAACTCTCACTGAAACAGAGAAAGTGATTTTTTTATAACATAGCAGTGGAATAGTCAAAGAGCTACAAAATAAGAGCAGGTGTTATTAATTATCATGATAATTCACTTGGGAAAATTAACAAAAATCAACTTACTTTTACAACTCTTGATTTAGTTCTAAAACTTGCATACCCATCATTTACTTTTATGCTTACATTGCTGGTAGAAATGTAAACTGGCCCAGCCACTATGGAAAGCTGTGTGGAGGACCCTCACACAAATGGAAATGGAACTACCATTTGATCCAGCAATTACTCTTCTAGGAATTTACCCAAAGGAGACCTCAATGCTTGTACAGAGGGACATCTGTGCCCGGTTGTTTATTGCAGCACTGTTTATAATTGCAAGGACATGGAAACAACCCAAATGTCCAAAAGAAATGACTGGATTAAAAAGATGTGGTATATATACACAGTGGAATATTACTGATCAACTAAAAATGACAAATTTGACAATTTTATGATAACATGGATGTACTTAGAAGAAATCACATTGGCAGAAACAAGTCAGAAGAAAAAAAACAAATCAAATGGTTTCACTAATATATGAGACATAGGAAAAATACACAGAAAGTCATGAGGAAAAGTCAAAACAAGCTAACAACCAAACTGAAGTACACAACTGGGGGGTGGGGGGAGAGGATGGGAATGGTCAGGGAGGGAAAGTGATGGGCGAACCCAGGGGATTACAAAGATGTAGAATTTATATATAAATAAATTATTTACTATAAAAATTAAATAAATGTGTGCACCACTGTTCAAATCACGGTTACAAAACAAAACAAAAACAAACAAATAAAGCAGTGAAATATGGTGAAAAAATACCAACTTTAGGCTAGAGTTATTTGACGTGTTTGCAAGCATTTTTTTTTTCAATTCTGTTCTGCCATCAACTTTCTTCTATAAATGTAGTTCAATTATCAAGAACTATTTCTATAGTTATATGTGAATTATAGTTTTTTTAAAATGAATGGTTTATATGGCTATATATCTCTCTAAAAAACAGAAGATACATGGGATATCTTGTTAATGACAGTCTATAGTCAAGAACATTATCTATATAATGTATTACCTATATAATCAATAACATGACTTTCAGCAGAAGACATAGCTTCAGATTGAAATATGAGTCTTTTTTTCCTATTTTACTATTTTCAAAGGATATCCTTGTTGAAAAATTTTTTTTTACAGGCAGCTTTGTCACAAGGTCACTCATGGGGCACTGAGTGCCACTCTAAGAAGATGATGTGAATATAAGGAAGTATGTGCTAATGCAGAGGACATAGTGGAATATGAGCAAAGGAGAGAGGGGAATGAGGAACTGGGAACTATATAGAGCTGGGAACAGTATATAACTCATACTGGTAATTATGGAATGAAAGTGAATTGGGGCCTAGAAAATTGTACTTCAGAAATGAGTTGATGAATAATAAAAATAGGCATTACTGTCTTAATTGTCATTACTTCTTGAGGAAGAACTACATAGGCTACATGGGCAGAACATTTTGTGTAATTCTGTGACCAATTGTAGCACTTTCTGGACTCATTAGAACTGGGATGAGGTGACATCACAAGTGATTGTTATATGTGCTTATCGATGCCCTCCAGGTTGGTGGAAACAGGTGACTATAGATTCTTTACAAGAAAAGATATTTGTATTTGGTGTTTAATGCTTTCATTTATCATACATTAAAAAAGGCACAAAATTTAGGTTGAAGATTGGAAAATGATATTATAAATCAGTGAGGATATGGATTTTATCTACTATTTACACATAATTTAGTTATCCCATTTACTGATATTTTATTTCCTTTGTTTCCATGACCTTTACTTTCTATAATTACATATACTTTTCTATCAATACAGGAATAGTAAGAGGATAGATTTACCTTTTAAATAAAGGGAAATGAGATGGTAGATGCTCATCTTTTAAATCTATTAATTTACCAAACTCATAAAACAGCAACACACTGAAAATTATATAAATTTATATAATTATATAATATATTGATATATAACTATATAAAATTATATAATAGATTTCACAAATGATCTATTCACCTTATAAATATTACACTATTGATGTGTGGTAGTATTGATATATTTTGTTTTTAAATACACAAGGAAACAGACTAAAACACAAACCACAACTTGTTTCTATAAAACAATTGTTTTTGTTTTTCTATATTTGGTTTCCACTCTTAAAAATGCTATGTAACACATTTAACATTCTTTTGAAAGTCTCAACAGTATCATTTCTCAAATTACAGTATTAGGATACTCTCATATAGTACTAACATTTGAATTGTCTTCCTACTGCATATTCTGCTGCCTAATCTATTTATTTTTAAATACAAAACCAATTTGATCCAACCTCTAGTTGTATCTCTCTGAGGTACTTTTTCCAACTTATCCCACCCAATCTTTTTGGAAGGATAAAGGTCAACTTTTTGGAAGTAGCTGTTACCATCTTTCACTTGTACTTATACTATAGGACTGTATTTATCACTTGACACATAAGAAAGTCATCCTTTGCAATTCTGATTTTATCTAATCTTTAAATATGTATGAAATGACAATTCTTACTTTCCCATTTTATTTCTGATCTAGTGATACTTGACATCCCTCATAACCGAGATCCATATTCAGTCAAATTATTCTTGATATTCTCCTTTGAAGAAAGAAATCTAGATCCAAACAAATATATCTTTGTGGTATATTGTACAGTTTATAAGAGTATAACCTCTAAAATAAAATCATCTGTACTTGAGTTCAAAGTTTTTTTATTTTATTTATTTTATTTTTTATTTATATATAAATTTCACAACATCATAATCTCAAGGACTTGCCCCCCCCCTTTCCCTTCCCCCCCTTTCCCTCCTGCTCATAGTTGTGTGCTTCATTTTGGTGCTTAGCTTGTTTTGACTTTCCTCAACACTTTTTGAGCTCAAAGTTTTAACACTGTTCCTCAGTTCTCTTGTTTATAGAGTAAACTATAATACCAAGTTATGGGGAAAGATAATTAAAAAGAGAATGAAGGAATGAAGCACTGTCTAGACAACAATACCTATGAGTCCCCCTTAAACTTTAAAATTATACAAAATAATTCTTATGAGGCACTTAGTCAGACTATCATTAGTAAGCATTCTATAAATGATGTTATACAATTAAAGATTCCAATAATAGTAACAATAAGAATTATCATATTTTATAGATAAAATACTGTTTATATCAGAATATTCGTAGAAGTTGATGATAAACTATATGAAACAATCATCAGTTGGTTTGGCCCATAATTGGTATTCAACTATTAGTAGTCATTGTTAGCCCTACAGTCTCTCGCTCTCTATTCCTTTTTTCACCAATAAATATAGTTCCAATCAGGAGAGCATGTTGCCTTTTTGAATCTTGTTTTGGAAAACATGTAAGAAAGGCAAACAAAGTGAAATGCAAAAATAATGCTATTTTAATTCAACTGAGACTTTATTTTATTTTATTTTGTTAAGTCCTGGGACAGATTATTTAACTACTAATGATGATGTCTGTTAATGATATTTTTTTTTCATTCATTCCATCCATTGTAAGGAAATGATAGCTTTTTATCTTTTAATAGACTATTCTTGGAATAGTTGTAGGTTCATAGCAAAATTGAGAGAAAGTGCAGATTCCACAAATATTCCTTTTCCATAGATGCATGACATGTTTTCTTTTTTTATTTATTAAATGACCAAGCTTGACTTATATGAAGTCTCCAATATACAACTCTTTCATCTAAACTAATTAAGTCTTTGAAATATTCTCTTTCCCTTCATTATATTCTCAAAGACATTGATGCCCTGTGGTCTTTTAAGTTTCCTCAGTTGCATTTCTTCATCATAATCTGGGAACCTACTCCTTCGATTATCCTTGCACACTGAAAATATTTAACCTGTTTCTCTCAATCGATCTCTGCCCTTTAACTCTCCAAGATCTACAACTGTAGTTCCTTTCTCTTACATTTTATTTTAGCTTCTATTTTTTAAATAAATGATACATTGTGGCTGGTTCTATTTAATCACCAACTCTCAACTTCTTAAGAAATGTTTGAAATGTTTTGACTTCTAAGGAAGCTCTCTTTTCAAAATTTACTCATTACCTCTTCATCCTCAAATTGGAATTTCTTACAGTGCTTCCTCTCCTTAGAACTTACCATCTGACTAGTCCTGAAACAGTCAGGGAAACATTTTTTAAAAATCATAAAAGCAGCAAGCATCAATGCATTCTGGGAAAAAATCCAATTTTGTCTCCAACTTATAGAAAACAAGTTTAAAAAAAAAGGTGGGAAAGAAAACAAACACTTGCAAAACCAAAATCAGTTAGTAGAAAAAGGAGTTTCTACCATGAGATGTCACTATTTCAAAAGCTTATTTTATACAAAGCAAAGAATGGGGACTTTCTTTTAACCTGATTCTATGTATACAAGTGAAATTGGCATAATTAGCTCAAATCAACAGAGTCTGCAGTCATTACTAGACTAACTGTTTTTCTTCTCTGTGATTTCAATACTATTGATTAAAATAACAAATTAAAATGAAAGTGAAGAGGTCTCTGAAAGAGGTTCAACACAGCTGGAAATACTATAGCAGTGAATCATCAGAAGAACAAAACCTATAAATACTGTTCTTGGAAGAGGAAAGTATCAAATTATCCTTGGGAGTAATTGATTACTCACATTGATAACTGCTAAATATCATACATACTCATTCAACTTAGTGTTTGGTGTTGACAGTTTGTATCAGATTTTAAAGGACAGAAATAGAATTCATAGGGATGAATTTTCACTAAAAAGTTAGAAACTTCTGAGCTAAAAATGAGCCCATTACATCAAAAATCAACCTTAATATGCTAACCTAAATAGGGATTTTCCTCAGACAGAAGAATGTGGATAAAGTGTATTCTTTAAATTCTTACAGTGACTCCACTCCTAAGGATCTAACCAAAGAACACCAGAGCACTAATTCTAAAGGACAACTGTATTACTTTTTTTTATTGCAGCACTATTCTTAGCAGTTTATTGCAAACACCTAAGTGTCCCTAAACAGATGAATGGATCAAGAAGATGAGGCATAGATACATATTGGAATACTACTCAGTGACCAAAAAAGATAAACTCATCGTTTGCAGCAACATGGGAGGATCAGGAGAGAATTATGCTAAGCAAAGTAAGTTTAAAAGAAATAGAAATATCAGATGGCATTAGGTATAAGTGGAAATAGGAGAACTGAACAAAGGGTCAGGAAAAAGACAAAGCTTGCAGGCAGATCTGAGGCATACAGTAAGGGAAGGGAAGGGAGAAGAGTCAAACAGGGAAAGGAGGTACACAAGGTGATGGTTCACATGTGCTGTGGTGATGGGAGAATCAGGGAAGAATCATCTGAGGGGAGAAATCAAATACTGTATAAAATGAGCAATAGATTAAAAATTTAAAAAGGAACTATTAAAAATAAATTCTTGCAAAGCAATGAATACGCAAAGGTCTCTAAACACAGGAATTTGAAACATCTTTAGGTACTACACAATATGAACTAAATAGAAATATGTGAATCCTCTGAAAGAAAACACTTCAAATTAATAAGCATTAGTTTTAGAACAGTTTGTCTTCTTTATTTTTCTAATTGAATGGAAATTCATTCTATGTAGCATTTAGGCAAAGTTAAAATAGGATTAAGTTTCATATCTAGGTAACATTAAAACATAAGCAGAAAGATAATATAAACTTGAATTAGTAGTTATAATTAAATATAATTTATGTTTTAAAGAGATAATTCTAAATGAAAATAGTAATTCAAAAATTTAATAACAGAAATGCAAAGTATTATGTAAAAAAAGTTCTCATTAATACTATAGCTCACAAGCATTAATATTACCTGATTTTTAAAAAATACCCATAATGAATTTCCACCAATTTTAATATGAAGAAAAATTCATATGAACTTACAGTTTTGAAATACAATTATAATTTTCTAATATATACTGAAGAAGCATAGCTTAGAAATTATCAAATGTCAGTCTACACACTACCTAAAATTCTTTTGTGTGGGAACTAATTGTGAGAATTCAAATTCCTTAAAATATACCTCTTTACATACAGTTTATTGGTTCAGTTTCTCTGGAGCATTCTCTCTAATAAGTTTTCTCTTTGCTTTCTCTAGAACTTCATTAATTTCTCCATTTTCTTAAAATGTCACAGTAAAGTTGTTGTAAACAACATTTAGAATTTATCCCAAGATTTTACATATTTGTGATGCTATTAAAAACTATTATTTTAAAATTTTTAAATGATGTGCATTTTTCTTACATTGTTGTTAGTTTCAGGGCAATATATGATTTCTCCCCTTAGATATAGTTACTTCAGTTCTCTCACCACCAACATTCATAGTTCATCACCACCATTCCTTGTGCTTTTCACCTCCTACCTTCTTCACACACAGCATATTCATACCTTCTCTCTCCTCAATGCTTCATATCTATGGTCAGTTTTCAAGATGTATATTTGTCTAACACTTAGTTTCTCTATATTTCACATATAAATGAAACAATCAATATTTATCTTTCTCCTTCTGACTTATTTACCTTAACAGTATCCCTTCTAGCTCCTTTATGTCACTATAAATGATATGAATTAATATTTTATTGATCATTGAATAGTATCCTATGTTGCATCTTTGATACAGGTCTAATCTAGCTTGCAATCTTGCTTTTATGCTACTCATCACCGTTGTAATTAAGTTATTATCCCTGTAATTATTCTTCTCATGTCATCTCTGCAAGAACTTTAAACTGCTCAAGTACAGAAAGTTGAAATATATATTTTCTTGAAAGAGTCTGTCACACAAAAATATCTAAAGTTTTCAAAGAAGGATCTATGCAAGTATCTCTCTTTTTATCCCTAGATATTTTTATCAGATACAATAAATATCTCTTGTGTGAATTAATAAGTAATTTAGCATAAAATAATTAAGTTGTGATTTTTTGAGAACAGCAGCAATATATTTTGTAATGTCACAGTGTTGAATAGTGGTGATGTACTTTGAAAATCACCTTAAACCAACCAAGCAACAAAAGAACTCTAATCAAATTTTCAGGCATTTTTCCTAATAAGGACTGTTTCTAATAAGGACTCAGTGGAAAGCAAAATGATGATCCCTTGTAGTCAGGCTTCTAGTGTACATATAATGTCACCCAGTTATTCAGTGTCACAGTAATCTACATACTGCCAAGAAAGCAAGAAAGGAGTGTAGATGTAATTAAGTTCTCAAGTGGGTTGACCTTCCAACGGGAAGATTAAATGAGTGTCCTTCCAACTCTTTAAATCCAGATTTATGGGTCAGAGACAGGGAATTAGAAAGACTTGAATCGAGTCAGAATCTGTACAAAAGAGACCAGGCATTTCTGACTTTGAATATTGGAAGTGGAAAAGAGTTCTGACAACTTCTCAGAGCTGAGAGTTAAGTCAAATAATAGCTGGGAAGGAAGTGGGAACCTAGAAATAGTCCTTCAGCTTCAAGGAACTGAATTCTGCCAATAAACTTGAAAATGAATTCTTCCCCCTATCTTGAAGATAGAGGCAGGCTAACATCTTGAATTCCAGTTATTGTGACCCTGAAAACCCAATTATACTATACACAGAATCCCAGCAAGACATGTGAGCTAATAAATGGCTATGGTTTTGAACTACTACATTTATAGTAATTTGTTATGCAGCAATAGAAAATTGATATATCTTTCCATGGAAACAAGTAGATTGGTTTGCAAGTACAAAAAAAAAAAATTGTACAGGGTACAGATGAATTTAATTTGCTTTACCATAACTTTTTGAAATTCATTTTCAACTGCTTAATAATAAAGATTTTTCAATACTTAATTTTTGCAGCTTAATGTTAATATTCATATTAAGCAATATTGAATAAAGGCTAAAAATACAATAAATAAGATGATAAAGTTAAAATTAAAATTGCATCTCCAAAGAAAGCAATTTGTTATTTTACTTGTGTTGCAAAAGTCTATAAGTTATCTCTTGCCCACAAAGAAATTTTAATGGAATTGAAGTTATTTAAAGCAAGATTTTTAAACTGAATATTGGATACATAGACGTGTTATGTATGCTTCCATACAAAACACATGCTGATTTGTTTGTATATGCCGAGAGATATTCTAAATTTATGTATCTCAAGAGTTTGTTTCTCTCAATGTCCGTTGACCTTCATCACTTCTATTTCATGTGCTTGTTTGAACCTTGCCACTTCATGTAGAAATCACAAAAGCAAGAGAGAAGTTCCATCTCCCTGTGTTTGAAGATCAGATCTGTGCCTTTTCTCTGTATCCTCCTATAAAAAAGTTGAAACTGCAATCTCTACACCATGATGAGAATAATTGCTCTGTGTAACTGGAACAGTTCTTACATTCTCAGTCAGGAAAACTGCAGGTGAAAAAAGCAAGCAGAGAAGGGGCTAGGTGAAGAGGAGCTTCTGATTTCGTAAACAATGCAACAGCTGCTATATGAGATTATACACAATTCCCAGCACTTCTTACTTCTTCTTAGTAATGTTTTTGGAGCAATACTGAGCATCCCTTGTATATCTGAATCCCTAGCATTATTGTCTCCTGTAGCTTTATTACCATAATAAACTTGTGAATCATAGTAACTAACTCAGTAGGGCTCCTATGGAGAATTCATTTTCATAACCTCTTTTGTTGTCACAAATGTGATCCAAACGAGTGCCAAGTCAGCAGTTCCTCCTGCTTATTAATATAGCACATTACAGAGATTCATTTAAAACTTCAACAGATGTAATATAATGAAACACTCTACTTATAATTACAATTATGTTAACACTTACCAATAATTGGGCTTCTGAGTCTATATTTCATTTTGCTCTAAAGACATTTTAATCTTTTCAAAAATGTCTAACCCTTCAGCAGGTGTTCTGCCTAGATAGCCAGAATGGTTAAGTGAGCAAGAAAAAAGTTATGTGGCATTAAGCCACAAGTGTGCAAATGAAAGGTAGAAATTAAAGCAAAGTAGGAATCTAGTTGTTCTTAAAGTGAAAATATGTTGCAAAATAAAATTCAGGAGGTTTGACAACAGCATATAAATACTAAGAAGTGAGAAGTAGTAATAAAAAGAGTCTTGGTATGATTAACACAGCTTGTTGCCATTAACTTGATATGTAGAATTATATGTCAAGTGTAAACAAGCTATTTAATAAATAGTTCATCCCATTGAACTCTGTTTTAGAAGGTTGAGTAATATCAGGAACCTTAAATATCCACTCCAGTGAATAACATAATACTAGTTTCCATCATAATATGTTTGCCTTGGTTATAATATCTATAACCTGTCACAAATATAGCAGAGAAGTAAAATTATGGAACAAATACTATAATGAGATATTGGAAAACAATCCCATTTCTTCTCCTCAAACAAAGTATGCATTTGAGATTTTATTGACTCAAATAGTCTCTTTAAGGTTTTTTCATCTCATCTCCCCATGAGACATACAGGTTTTAATGGAATTTACTACATGATGCTATCACCTCCACAGGCTTAATTTTAAATAGATGAGTAAATATTAATCAAATTAAATTGCTAGTGAGACAGAGTGATGAATAATAAGATGTTATTTATAGTCTATGTTTCCAGAAAATGTATTTGTAGGTACTTTTGATTATGCTTTCATTATACAAGTAAATGAATGTTTTTATCAGTACTGGATATAAAGTGATAAACATATTCCCACACCCTTTAGAATATATGCAACCTAGAAAAAAACACAATAAACAAATAAATAATGAAAATTTTCAGTAATTTCTTTGATAATGTAAGAGCTGAGTTGTGTAAAAGAATATTCTAAGAGATTCAGTTTAGATGAATGATCTGGAATGTTACTTTTTCCAAGGAGTCATTGTTGGTGATAACAGATTGCTCGGAAGAAATGGCTTGGTTGAAATGTATGTGAAGAAGCAGTAGCAAACTGAGTATATGAAACTAAAAATTCTGTAATACAGACCATTATAGATGTAACAGATTGTGGCTGGTGCAGAGCATAGTTGGAGATAGGGGATGAATTCTGTTGATAAAAACTCTCTTAAGGTGGGATAAGGAATTTTGGGTTTTACTTTAACTAAATTACAAAGTTATGGAACTAGTTTAATATTATGAAAAGTATAAGTTAACTTTAACCTTTAAAGTTAAAGTTAACTTTAACCTTTCATTATATCACTTTGGATCCTTGATAGGAAGGGTGCAATAAGCTACACAATGGAAAAATGTATATAGAGATCAATTCAGAAACTACTGCAAAAATCTAGGTGAGTGATGACTAAGCATTCAAAATTAGACCTTCAGGAGCTACCATGAAATTTTATAATACACCAAGAAAAATATCCATTTAGTGGTACAACATTATATAAAAGCATAAATATATATGTGTAAAAATATTTATACTTATTTTTAAGTTCAAAAAGTTCCAATGAGTAGACTTTATAAGGGTACCATTTGTCAAAAATATATGTGCCACAAATAGTGAAGTCATCATTGAGTTAAAAGAAAAGGAAATATCAAAAATTTACTACTATGAGCTGTTATATTTTGTATATTCCATAAAGGAGAGAGACAACTTTCTTATAAAAATTCTATAAACTTATAAAAAGGAAATAATTCTGCTATAAAATATAATTTGAAATTCTTCATCAAAATTTTTCTCAGTATATATGAGTTCCTGATATTCATATTTAATTGGAATGCCTTCTGAATCCTGAAATGAAAATCCTGTATGTAGGAAAATAAAATGGTTACAGAAGTCTTTATTACTTATGTTGAGGTGCTCCCTCTAAACTTATAATTTCTTCACAAGAATTAATTTTGTATTTGTTCCACCTGCCATTTTAAATGCTCCCAAATCTCTATGTAGACTTAAGTCTGGGTTCTAATAGATCATTAGAAATTCAAGCAAATATGCCAATATGAAGAAAAGGCAGAAAGAACACAATAGAAACAAGAAGCCTTAATCCTAACAGGTTCTCCACAATCCATAGCAGGATGTAGCTAGTAATCTCTAATGGAATACCTCAATTCAAAACTTCTTTTAATTGAAGAGCAATGGTCTGAACATAGGCACAAAGGTCTGAGTGCTGAATGGAAATTGAACTTGTTAGGAGAGAAACGGCTAAACTATTAGGACTTAGATTTGCTTACTGGTTCTCCATTCCACAATATTTTTCAGGTCTCTGGGCCTCACTTTAAAACCTCACAGGTTATAAATTGCTGATGAACCTGCCAGAATACAGTCGTAAGAGTTAGAGATGGTACGTGTAAGCCGTCATTACAGCGACTGATGCAAGATAGGTACTTAAAACATAATGACTATTTTTCTTTGCTTGTTTTAAACAGAAAAGAAAGCTCATTTAAGGTTGGCTTCAAAAACTGAATGCTTGCAAAAATAATTCCAGTAGAGTTGCTGAGCCAATGAAATTGCCAAATGGCAGGGCATTTTGTTTTACTGTAAGATATCAGGGACTAGGTAGTTTATTTTATATGGTAAACATATAAATGCATACTGATCATGCACCAATTTTTGAAAGTTGCTCTCAGGACAGGATGTGGGGAAATGAAGAACTGAAGCAGCAACAACGTTGTAAGAAGCCAATATGCATATAGAAACATAATAGCAATATATTACCCATTTCATTGTAAATTAGACCACTTCAGATCAAATTACAGGCTAATCTTTCACCTGAGAATAGTGCTTACACTACTTTTGCCTTATTTTTCTCTCTTTATATATTTTAATATTGATACATTAATTTTAGAAATTTGGGAATTTCATTTATATGTGTGTATATAATCACAAGCTAATCATACAAAACACTGTGCAAGAAAACAGCCATGTTATATTAAAATATCTCTTGTGAATATTCTCAATTGTCTCAACACACATATCCTTAGTTTAATCTGATTGATTAAACTATTCTGTTTAATTTCAAGAGCTAAATGTCAACTCTCTCCATGGGTTCTTTATAATCTAGAATACCTGACAGAAATTTTGCAAGTTGTTCTTGCTCTACATGTAGTGACTCAGACTTTATTTATAAATGTTAATTATTTAATAATAATCCTGAAACAAATATAAGAACTTGAAGGATAATTCAAACATCTAATTTTTATTATCTTTCACATCCAAATAGCAGTAATTTGGAAAGTAGATAACCCAGAAAAATGATTTGTGCATAAAAGCCTGTCATATTTTACCATTCTTCTGCCAATTATAGCATTGAAATATATATTGTCTAGCATTCATAGACCAATGTAGCATCAACTTTCTGTGTTTCTCTTCTGGTCCCATTGATTCAGGGAGATACAAAATTATTAATAATCTCAAAACAAATTGTAAAGCTTGTGTTTATATTCTGATAATAAAATATACCCTGGCTAGGAAATATTCATGCAAGCTTTTCTAATCTCCCACTAATTTCTCATGGACAGCCAAAACTAAGGGATTGTTTGAATGAAGAAGAGTAGAATTGTCAATCAGTTATTTAATGTAGGAAAGATTTTCCATAGTACAAGGTCTATAGAACCAAGTCAAAAAATGTAATTAAAGTAAATGGATTAGAGGATATTTCCCCCCTCTTTTACTATTCTCTAGTTCAGATGCACAAGGTAAAACCAAGAAGGGAATTAGATATCCAGCTATGGCACTGTTCTTTGAGTCATCTGTTGGTGCTATCACTATCTCATTATCTGCTCTGAAATGGTCATTGTCACAAAAGAATAGGTAAGATCCTTTGGTGATTTTTACATTGAATTTTGAGGCTTTCGTGTTTCAAAAGTAAGTAATTGCTGGCATCCAGAGCAAGATTTCTGGCAAAATCTTGTATAATGACTCTCCATACATTCTGTGTATACTAGGATCAGAGGGGCAAGCAAAGGAACAGATGGAAAATTTCACAATTTATGAAAGTATTGTGGATAGTCAAAGTTAAACCATATACTGATGTACCTTGAACTACTGATCAATTTTGGTTAGAAGTAGCCAATCAGCAATCAAGAAGATGAATCTTAAGTCAAAGGAACACAAAACACTCATTTAATAGCACAAAATTTTGACAAATTACTCTTAATTCAAGGATTAATAAGTCAAGAATAATTGAGGATTGAAACAGTTCTTTGCCTCCTTTGCATCTTAGTGGAGAAGTCAATATCTTTACTGGATTGTCATATTCTCTTGGTGCCCTCTACTGCCTTCTGGAAGGTTTGGAGACAACAGGTTCTTTGGCAGCTAAAGTGCTTTCAGAGACAAAAGACTAGTAATATAAAAGAAAAAAAAATACAAGGATATTTCCTTCTTACACTATATTGATTATTAGAATCAATAGAAATTATTCTATTGATTAATAGAAATTGATTATTTTATTTGTCATTCTATGTTCTTATAAATGGTATTTCTCTTTTAGTTCAAGGTCAAGTATTCTTCATGAATATTTCTCAAATTCTGTATCCAAATAAAATTAAATGTGAATATATATATATATATGACTTGATGAATTATTGTTTTAGAAAAAAAACTTTTTAACAAGTTAAAAATAATCTTTTAGTCAGTTATTATTTAGCAATTGATAAACTAACTTAACCTGTTGCTTAAAAGTTTTTTTTTTTTATTTAAATATTTTTATTTGGTAGCTACATTTTCATTAGAGTTTGACCCAGCAATAGCTCTTCCGGGAATCTACCCAAAAGAGACCTCAATGTGGGGACAAAGGGACACCTGTACTCGGATGTTTATTGCAGCACTATTTATAATTGCAAGGTCCTGGAAACAACCCAAATGCCCCAAGAGAAATGACTGGATGAAAAAGATTTAGTATATATGCACAACGGAATATTACTCATCAATACAAATGATAAATTTGATGAATTTTTGGTAACATGGATGTACCTAGAGAAATCATACTGGCAGAAACAAGTCAGAAGGAAAAAGACAAAAACCAAATGGCCTCACTAATATATGGACAACCAAATGAATGTACACAACTGTGAGAGGAGACCAGCTGGAGTGGCCATGGAGGGGAGGTGGTGGGGGACCCCCCGGGATCACAATAATGTGAAATATATATATATATATATATAATTAAAAATAGATTTGTTTTGTTCTTTAGATCACAACCTCTGTGTTTTTTTGGATACCTTCCCCTCCCTCTGGTGCCCCTTCCATTCTCTCAAACCCCACTCTGTTGTTTACTAGTTGTGCTAAGTCCATTAGTCGCTTTCCTATGGCAGTGTCCTTTTACTGGGTGAGGGACTGTGTTGTTGGAACTAGGCGAGCCTTGCTGGTATGTTTTCAGTCTTAAGTTTGCGTTGGGTGGCCAGTCTGTATTCATTTGTGATCTGTCCATGTTTTCTTGCTGCAGGCCGTCTTCTCCAATCCCATCTCCATTGCTTTGCTGCTTTTCCTTATGGCTCTGATGTCAGATTTAGGGGGTCTCATCTCCAGTCAGTGTTGGCCAAGAAGTTTCTCTGTGAATACAGACATCTGTGAATGGCCTTTGAAGATCATCTCCTCTGCCTCCGTTTGCAGCTTTGATGTGGGGATGATTACCCCATCTTTGATCATCCTCTCCTCTCCCATAATATGGGGAGGGTGTGCTGCTCTCCTTGAAGGCATCTCCAAAAAGTCCCAGGTCTTCTTGGCCCAGTGAGTGCATAAGTGTGCATGGTGACATCGTGTCTTTACCATTGTTTCTCTTGTCTCTCATGCACTGGTTCTCTCGGTTGTCCATCCGCTGTGCCCATCTCAGGCTTGTGGGCTGGATTTTTTCATGTTCCTCACTCATTCTATGTTGGGGTTTGTGTTTTGCATGTTCTTGATCCTCTGAAATTTAGCTGGAGTAAGAGCGAAATGGAAAGGGCTCCTTCCCTCCCCCCACCACTTGCCTGCGTACTGGTACCTCCCTGCACAGGGGCAGGCCCAGCAGTCGAGCCTGTGCCCTGCCATGCTCCCCTTGGGCTAGGAGCAGAGGGCAACATGTAAAGCAGCCATTCACTGGTGGGTGGAGCCACCTCCCCTACCCTATCCTCCCTCCGGGGCTCACCCAGCTTAGGGGGCTTACCCAGGAACATTGACCCCCTTTGCTCTCTGCTGTTATACTCCATATTATGAAGTCAAAAAAGTAGTGTTCTTTCCCACTATTTTTTGAACTGAACATTTTTTCATTCCACCAAATTATAAAGAGTACCTTTACAAATGCAAAAGTCCAGACTTTTGTAAGAAATCAATTATATTTTTCAATCCAAATGTATACAAAGAAAAGAAATCATAGAAAACATTTTTTAATTGCAAAGACAAATGAAACAAATTAGAAATGATTTAGAACAAATTCCATAAGGTAGTGGCATAACATTTTGATATTATCATTACACCTTTAAAATCTCAACAGGGGAATCTAAAGACTTCATGAAACAGTTTAAAGCACAAATAATCAAAGATTTAACACAGAGTTTTAAAGAAATTCTCTAGCAAGTTAATAAAGAATGGAGTTTCAAAGATATAAACATGTAAATATGAAACAGTCGACAATCACATATCTTACACCAATTTTATAACATAAATACAGCAGCACACAGTTTTACTTTGAAATGTGTTTTATGTCAAATAACATTTTGATATTTCTTTTTATACTGAGTAAATGCAAAAACAAAAGTCAAAATGAAAAGTAATATATTTTATACCTGGTTTGTGTTAATAGTGCAAATATATCACTAATTATTGAAACTAGAAATAGGGAAACAAACAAACTACAATTTGTTCTCTTTCCAAAACAGAACAGTAAATCACACAAACACATAATTTGTTCTGTTATATATTGTAAAGGTTATGTTTATACTACTAGCTGTGAATGAGATTAATGAGTTTTTTTCAGAATAGTAAACCTCCTCCATGAAAACAGAAGCTAAATTGCAATAAATCATGAGTTTATGTTCACGTATTTATGGGATGGGGAAGATTTAGAATTCCTCAGTAGAGAAAGCAATCCCAAAGTAAAATGGAAAATTATGGCATCTGTAACATAAAGGTAGATAAACTGGAACGAGCTCAAAGTTCTGCATTCAATATCCTTTAATAATGTCAGTAATTTATTAAAAGTAATTATCATGGCAGAATTTCATGGTTATACTTCACCAGAAGTGACAAAATGCTGGTTCAGTATGTTAGTTACCTTCATATGGTTATCTATCATGACCAATTAAATTCGAGCTGTCACTAGTCTACATTTTCCTTAAACTAAATACCAACTTTGCTTCCTAAAATGTACCAGCAATATTATAAATTATGTGGTACAATTCATACAATATAAATGTTATTGTTATCATTTATGCCAATAGCTTAATTTTGTATCAATAGTTAAGGAAACTTTTGTTGTTGTTATTCTACCAATAATATTTGCTATCTGGTAAGACCATATGCTATCAAATAATGCAAATTGTGTGGACAAATCTTGAAGAAAATCATATATTTAAAAATAGAAAGCATCTTTGTTCCTTTAATTTGTTGCCTTTTATTGGGGAAATTTACTATAATAACAATATTAATGTAAATGCGAAGACTAGTAAATTTTATTTTGCCTATACTTCCAAATGAAAGATTCACAACAGGAAACAGCAGAGAGAACTTTCTCCAAATATCTTGGGGGGGAAAGCCAGACAAAATGAAATCTGCTAGATTTTACTTCTTCAGAATTCTTTAGTTTCAAACTGGATCACGTCCTGGGAGACTTAGTTAACAAAGAAAGGGAGAGAGCTAGCTACTTTCTGACATTTTTTGTTCACTAACAGATATGGGTTTCTAGCAAATTATTTCCTTGATAAAGAAGAAATAGTATTAACAATTTCAAAACAGCACCTAATTTAGCCAGTTGCATACTTTTGAAAAGATGTGGGGACCAGGGTTTATTTGAAGCTCTTAGCCTAAAAGTGCCCTTATAGATATGACAGAGTAATGTGACTTTTATTTCATTCTCTTCTTGCAACTCACAACCAAAAGAGACTTAATATGTGCAAATTTGGGAGTTCCCTTTGTTAACCACAAGAACAATTGTTCTACTTGCATTAACCTCTGGAAGAAACCCTTGAGAGGTTAAAGTAAACATTTCCAGCAGAGCAAAATGTAAACTTTTCCTTTTCTTGTTTCACAATAGGAAGGCTTAATGTGTTTGAAATGCCAATAAGCCAAATTGATCTATAATTCAGTCTCAATTCTAGTATTAATACAGGTTTGGTTTTAGTTTGATTTAATATGAAATGTACAAACAGATCCTAAAAATCATATAGAACTATTAAAAAATTCTAGTATATATAGACAAATCCTAAGGAAGGAAAATTGGACTAAAATGACTTCAAGATTCAACATAAAACTTAATAAAAGCATACAAAAGCAATCAGTATATTTAAATTGCAAAGAAAACCCAGAAATATGTATATATATATATATATATATACACACACACACATATATTATTTACAGTTGTAGTCCCCAAACAAACCAATAAATAAGGGCAAATATTGTTTAATAAATGGTATCAACTAAACACTAACATAGGCCGGGCATGGTGACTCATGCCTGTAAGCTTCAGCCTATGAAGCGGCCGGGGCTAGGGATTGCAGTTGGAGTCCCACCTGGGGACCATAGTGAGACCTGTTCCAAAAAAATAGCTGGGTGTTGTGACTTGCGCCTGTAATCCCAGCTACCCTGGGAAGCTGAGGCTGGGGATTGCCTGAGTCTGTGGTACCCTGGGCAACAAGAGCCTGCAGTTCCATGGGCAAAAATAGCAAGACCTAGCCTCAATAAATAAATAAATAAATAGATAGAGTAGATAGATAGATAGATAGATAGATAGATAGATAGATAGATAGATAGATAGATAGATAGATAGATAGATAGATAGATAGATAGATAGATAGATAGATAGATAAACACTAATATATGGGACAATTCTGAACTTTTTTCTATTCCACACACAAATTATTTTTATAACTTTTCTGACTTAGGTCAGAGAAAAAAATAATAGAATACAAAATTCAACTTCATTGAAATAAAATGAAAATTTCTCTGCTCAATAAAAAAAAAGTTTTAAGAAAATAAGCACACAAACCACTAACTTGGAAAAACATGGAAAAATATTAGCTGTTTCTCAGAATATTATATTCATTGTACTTTCAAGAGCAGGCAAAAATATATTGTGTAAAAATCAACTTAACTGTTGCCCATGAGGGGAAGTAGAGTGGCTTAATGGGAAGAAGCTTTAAAGTACTTTCTGAAGTGAGATAATTGCTGTATTCATATAAATGTAAAATATAATAATTTAGATATAGTCTGGATCTAACCTTGAGGAAATATCTAACAACTCCAATTAAGATACATTTCTACAAAATCACTGCCATATGATCTTCAAAATATCAATATTAAGAGTGAAAAGTAAGGATTGAGCTAGTGTTCTGATAAAAGGATATTAATGAGACAGGAAAAATAAATGCAACACATGCACCTTAGGTTGCTTTTGTAGTAGATTAAAATAGCTATAAAAGATATACCAATAAAATTTGAGTTTGACCTGGGATAATGTAATTGCATTTTCCATATTTTGACAATATACTGTACATAATTCTGTAAGAGAATTCCTTATACTGAGGAAATATAGTTAAAAATGACATAGCATCTCCAATTTATTTCAATGGTCCAGAAAATAGATGATTGCATATAAGAAAAAGAATAATTAAAGAAATAGAGCAAGTTGTGGTTTGCATATGGTTTTATTTAACAGAATAATGTCTACTTGAACAATAAAAGTTAAAGAGAACCTCAAAGGTTCAACATATATATATACATTATATATATTTATTTTTATTCCATACATCTCACTTAAAGAACACTGACCCAAGACAGTTCTGTTCTAGTCTTGTATTTGTCACTTTGTAGTCAAAAAGAAATTAAAAATTTTGTGAGTGTGGACTTCTTATAAGTAAAGCAACAAGGATATCCAATACATTAATTCATGATATCCTAAATAAAATGTAGTTATGATTCATCTAAAAATTTCTAATTCATGAACCACAGTTATCATTTAATAGCAATTAATTAACAATCATCATATGAAGATTTATCATGCACATGTATAAATAGAAAAATTATTTCATTTCTCAATATTCATATATGAAACAACTACAATGTATCACTGAATTCCATATTATAAAGTGTAAACACTTGCAAAAATTATGTACAAATTGCTTAAGCAAAATTTTATTTAGAAGTGTGACCTTTGAACATAACATATAATCATTAAGACATTCTGTCTTGATTTCCCTTCTATCTTTTAAGGCTAACTGGTTTTGAATAGTTTGATCTGTATACCATAGTTAAACACAGAATTTTACAAGAAACAAACAATTGTGTAGATGGTTACCAGATATATAATGTATTTGAGCTGCTATCTTGGAAACAGGGCTATTTTATATGTTAAGCTGTTGCATATACATTATCTGTCAAGACATACGTTATCTCAAGATTTTATAAATTTCCCATGGAGCCTAACTTAAAATGTTGTCACATTCTTAATTATAAACATCTGATTTATAAACAATCTCAGAAGATTATCCTGACACTCTATTTTATTACTTTCACTGCCTGAGCTAGTGTTTCTGGTTAAATATATTTCTATTGTCTTATAATAGAAAGTTAACAGTACTAAAAATCCATGAAAAATCAAACCCATATATTTTCAAAAAAGTCACTTACCATGAAAATATTGAAATTGAGTCATGATCTAGAATATGATAAGCATATTTAGTATGTATACATCTCCACGAAAATTTAATGAATCTGAAAATGTCATAACATTCAGGAGATTAAGTAAGACACATTGAATACTTCATAAATCGGTGATGATAATATTTGTAGCTTACAACATAAGGATCTTTGAAAGAAGATATATATATATATATATACATATATATATATACACACATATATATAGTGCCCCTAGAATTCTGACAAAAAATGCTGAAATCTATATTTTCTTTTACATAACTTTATGTGTACTGAAAATTTAGGCTTCGATGTTATAAATTATATTGTAATTATAATCACATTGTTTTATCTTTAACGTCATTTTCATTATTTTAGTAACGAATATGACAATACAAATTTTTAAAAATCTAAGATCTTTTTTAAGCCGGGCACGGTGGCTCGTACCTGTAAGCTTCAGCCTATGAAGTGGCTGGGGCTAGGGATTGCAGTTGGAGTCCCTCTCAGGGTAACACAGCGAGACCTAGTCCCAAAAAATAGTTGGGCATGGTGGTGCGCGTCTGTAATCCCAGCTACCTGGGAAGCTGAGGCTGGGGATTGCTTGAGTCCGTGGTATCCTGGGCAACATGAGCCTGTGGTTCCATGGGCAAAAATAGCAAGACCTAGTCTCCAAAAAAAGGAAAAAAAGAAAAAAAAAAAGAAAATCTAAGATTTTTCAAAGTTAAAGTGGTACATATAATATACTTTAATGCCTATGATATCTGGCATATCTCATTTTTAATGTTTATTTTTATGACTTTACCTATTTATGACTTTATCTATTTACCTATTTTATGACTTTATCTATTAAAAAAAACAACCTTTCAAACAAATGACTTAAGTATGGCTGCAAAGTTAATCACTCTATACTATATAGCTATGCATGCTATAACATAAATCAAAGTTAGCTTAAAGCGATAAAAATAAAACAAAGAGAAAAGAAGGATAGAACTTATGTTAAGAATGGCCAATGAAAATTTTAGTACACATGTTATACTACATGGAATTCCTTACACTAGGAAGTAAAGATAGTGATCAGTAAAGTGGTCTATAATCACCCATCAAATGGAAACAAACTAATTGCTTGCCAGATTTCTGACTCTACTTGGTATTTAAGCCAGATATATTTATCTTTTTATGAAGATGTTTTAAATAGATTTGGTGTTTCTCAAAAGAACTCAAATTATGGGATGCAACATAAATCATCATGTAACCCTCTTAGCTCTTACTGATAAGCAAGCATCAGACAGATTGATAAGAGAAAAAATTCTAAAGAAGAAGTTTAATAATAACTGATTTATTTTCTGTATACATGGGAGAGTATTGACATAACCCTGTAACTTACCTCAGACCCCAATTTAAATAGTTTAGCTAGAAAAGAGACTTAAGTGGGAAGTGAAAGGGAAGGTCGATTAGCTGGTATACCAAGACAAAACAAACAAAAATACACAAATTTAAGATCTGACTTCTCCACTAAAAAGAGATAAAGGGATTAAGTCTTCCAAGTGCTGAGTAAAATGCCCTTAGAGAGAGAAGTTTAAAGGTAAATACCTTTGTCAAAAACAGTCTCTACCCAGCATTCAGTCTCTTTCCTGAAATCAGCTAAAGGACATATTTTAAGGTGGCAGATTTCCTAACCACTACACTCTTCACAGAAGAAATTTTAAAAGGAATTGTGTATTCTTTTTCCCTGGATCATTCTTTTCATACTAAGAATTAAAGAGAGTTTTTTAAGGAGCTAATAGAATCCTTCCTTCCTCAAGTCTTATGATATTATTTTACTGTATGTGGGATAAAATTTCACCTCGTGCTTCCACAAGACCCTTATAAAAGCTGTCACTTGCCTAAATCTCAAATATCAACTTATAGCCAGCATATTCTCTCCTTTTTTCACTAAGCTTTTAGTGCTGCCCCTCTTTCTGATATTCAAATAGACCCAACTCAATAGTTTATTGTTGCAATTACTTTGAATTCTCTATGAAAAGATTTCCCTCTAGATTTTTTGTGCTTGGCTAATTCAAATCATTTGGACCAATCCTTAAACATTGCCTTCCCCCTAGAAACTTTCTCATTGATGCAGTCTGAAGTTATTCTCCTTTGCTACTCAACTGCTCCAATACAATGTTATCAAATTTGCAGCTTAGTAGTATATTTGATGAGGATTAGTGTACTTAAAAATTACTGTCTTCCCACCACTGATTATAATAAAGCAGGGTCCAAGATACTTGCCTACTGTGTCACAATTATAAGTCAGCAGCAAGGATAGTTAGGGCTCACAATAGCAATTTAATACTGATTTTTGAATCACTGAAACAATGAAGAACTAATACAATATAAGCTGTGCACACAGTTTTCTGGTTTCCTAGATAGAAAATCAGAGGAATAATTTTTGTTTCTCAAAATCAGATGGTTGCGTTTGTGAAGAATAATGTGTAGTGTTTTAAGATTGAGAAAGTTTTTAAAAATAATTTATTTCAAAATTGTATGTAATATTTCCTTGGAAAAAATTATTTTGTTTGTGAAACAAAGATGTTTTAATGCCAGTATATGTCCAGGATTAGCTGCAATACCCATGACCTTAAGGCAAGCCTACAGCAATTTTTTTTCCTTTCAAGTAAAATTTAATAGTTCTTGAGCAATATTGGATTTAAGATTACTTCCCAGACATATACTTATAGTGAAGTATTCTGTGAAACTGAGCAAGTGCTTTAGCAGTAAAACCACTTACTTTTTTTTATAAATATTGTAGATCCATACAAAAACCCTTCACTGAATATAAGGTCATTGCATCTCTGTGGGAAAATAAGTTGAAGAAGTATAAGCTGATAGGGTCAACTTTTACTTTCTTAGGTAAGTTTAAATTAAAGGTGCAGATTTCTTCCCAGCCCCATAATGTTTTCAGGATATCAGACAATGATTAATCTTTGGGTGTGTCATTTCACTTAGTTCTTAGAATATTTTAGTTGAGGAATACTATTATTATTTCCATTTTATAAATGATACATGTATTTTGAATCTGGAGACATTGCCCCTGACCACTTTGTTCTTCATTAGTTTAAGTCTCTTAAACACAAGTTAAACTAAAATAACTGAAGGGGGAAAATAGCTTGATAGTCATTAGCTAAAAAAGATTAAAATTGGAACATTTGTTTTTCTAAAGAGAATCTTTGACTCTAATAAAGATAAATTACATCTATGTGTGATAATCATTAATATGAAGATTCAATTAATCTAACTCCTATTATTAAAAGTGTCACACTTTTTATACATAGCCACAAGCTTACACACACACACACACACACACACACACATAAACACTATACATGAGATTGCTCTTCAAAAAAACCTACTTAAGATATGGTTCTCAGGCAGACTGTTATTTCAAAACATCAGGCAACACATTAAAAGGATCATTAGACTCATAAGAATTTATGAAGAAATTTTTCAAGCCACAATACTTTTGAATCTCATTCTCATGTTAACAAAGGAAAACATAATTCCAAGGAAACTCAATAACTAATAATATGTAGTATGCATATGATTGCTAAGGAATCTCTGTCCATATTAACATCTCTCCTATGAATCTCCACCAAGAAAAGACTGAAAGAAGGTCAACCTAAAGTGTTTGCATGACAAGTTTCTCTTGTTAAATGCTGGAATGAGAAATTCTCCATTTCAAGGAGAGTCTAGATTTTAGATGAGATTATAGTAAATTAACAGCTATGTAAATTGGGATGAGTAACATGAATTAATGTCAGAACTCTCCCAAATTGTACTTATTCCAAAGTATGTGCATACCAGGGATAAGATGACCTCTGCAATCCAAGTTCTAACTGATGGGATTCTCAATCAGATACCAGAATTGTCTTCTATTACAGCAATCCCTGAAGGAAGATTAAGAAAGATCAGGTAATAATTACAGTGACTGACGTTTTCTGCTGCATTGTCAAAACATTTCAAGTATCAACTAGGTGAACAGCAGAGTCACAGAAAGCAAGAAGGACACCTATTCCTTCCTTGAAAGGCACTGTGTTTCAGCCTCCTATCACAAAGTTATATGAATCAAATTGCTTCTTCAGTGTACCCAGATATAATAATGGAATACAAGTAGGGAGAAAGAGTAATGGACTAAGAAATCTGAAAGATATGCTTATTCTCTTTTTAGAATAGATTATTTAAAAAAAACAGTTAAGTATGTTTTAAACCAGATGGACCAAGATTTTTTTTTCTGATACCTAGTTTTACAAAAGTAACAAAAAAGGAAATAGAAACCAGTTTTCTTTCTAAATAAAGTATTTAATAAATAATTATACATCTTTACATTCAAAATTTTACAACTTCTTGTGTATATTTTATCTGAGTTCAACTTCAAGATTAATACTAAAATTAATCTAAAGTAGCCACATTAATTAGTGATCTATGTCAATCATTAAAAGAATGTTCTATCCATTGTTTTAGTCCAGGAATCTAAAAATATTTAGAAATTAAAATGACAGAGTTTTTCAGAGATAAGATTTTTAAAATACATTATAAAAAATAATATCTTTAGCACATTTTTTCAAATGTGCAAAAATCAAGTCTAAAGTTAGTTATCTCTATATAAATGTTTATCAAATTCATAAAGTATGCAGATACAAAGCACTGCCTATAGATTGAAAAATATAAAGATAAAAATTATATTTATATACTCAGAGGCACACATAGTTGCTGGGTATGTGCCCCAAAAGATATACACATAAGAATAATGCACTAAATAGGGACTATCCTAAAGTCAATTTCAAAATGCTTAGGAAAAAAAGTAGAGATAGCAGTAAAGTTGCTTTGGCTGCTTAGAGGTATTCAAAATGTAGGCAACTTCTGAGCTGTATCATAAATATAATATTTTAATAGCTATGTAATGGGGGAAATATTCTTTCAGGCAACAAGAGTAGCTTGTGCACCTGCACAGTACCATGAAGAAAATGTATAGAAAGAAATATAAATAATGTATGTATTGCTGTTGCATAAGAGGCAAACTTGTGAGTGATAAGCGATAAGAATTTAAAGAGAATCTGATGACAGGGCAAGTCTAGAAGTGAAATAATATAAAATGAATAACTGAAAAATATTTAATACTGTAAAACATAGCAGGAACATTCTTCTATTGTCCCAGCTGCCTGTATTCTGATCTCTCACTAAATCATCTCCATTACTTCCAAAGTGTGAATGTCCTAAAATCTATATCTACTAGTAATAAGAGCATTTACTCCATATCTTATTATTTTTAGATATGAAATGTCCCCAAAACTCCCCATTATTTTAGAGACTAGTTAAATTTCCTTTGAATAACATTTAAGGCTCTTTGTATATTGACTAACTTCTCATACTAACCTCCCACTTTCTCCATACACACTCTATTCCTACAGAAACATAATTTTTGTCCATGGTTTAATTCAATCTAGTTATCACCGGTTTTCAACTCTTGTGTCTTTAAAAGAGTCACACCTCTCTGCTTGCTTCCTTAAGGATCAGCAAATGAAGTTATGAGTATTGTGGAATACTCCATTCCCGAGAGAGTCTCTAAATTAATTTAAAATTCATTTTCAATGTTTCTTGAATTTTCTCCAAGTCATTATGATTTCATAAACATTACCTATACTAATCAATACATCTAATTATAGGTGTTTTTTTACATGTAGCTAACTTGAATAAAACTATGACTCAACTTTATTAATTATATTTAACTTTATCTTAGAAATGTTATGACATTTCAGAACAGTGAGTTATTATTTTATAATAGATGCAAAATCAAGTATTTATCATATTACTATATTAGCTCAATATATTAATTTATATAATTAATATATATAGCATAGATAATATAATGCATTCATTTGCTAAGACTGTTGAAACAGAGTACCTCAAATCTGGTAATTTAAGGTGTAGAAATTTATTTTCTCATAGTTTTGGAGGTTAAATGTTCATTGTTAAAGTGTCAGCAGAATTGATGCCTTCTGAAGACTATGACAGTACATTGATTTCGTACTTCATGAGGTTTGCTGAAAATGTTGGCATTGTTTGCCTTGTAGAAGCAACATGAATCTCTCTTTCTCTGCCATCATTTTGGCATGGCATTCTACCTACAGTGTGTCTAGAAACAAATTTTTCATTGTTTTAAAGACACCGGTCATATTGCATTTGAATCTATTCAATTCAGTGCAATTTTGTCTTCACTAATTTATCTTCAAAGACTCTATTTCCATATAAGGCCACATTCTGAGGTGCTAGGACTTAGGATTTGACACATAAATTGGGGGGGGGGGGTGAAGCACAATGTAGCCCATACAATATAGCTGTATTAATATCTGTGCTGTGTTATTAGTTGGTTGCTCTAGTAGTACTATAGTCTACACTATTTTAATGTTTTATAAGTATACAAAAATACAGACTGTAACTACACTCTCATATATTATTAGACATATGTATTGAATTATTTTATATTATATGGGTAAATGTATATATAGTAGATGGATACATAGTTTGAGAGATACATAGATAGAGCTTCAAGTAACATATTTCATTTTCCAATTTCAACCAATCTGTGGGTTAATTTACTTATGATAGTGCCCTGAAATACTATGGAAAACATTTCCCCCAAGTATTTCTCAATGTATTAGCTTAATAAAAACATTTTCAAAAGTCATTAGTAAATTACTAATGCAATTCAACAGCTCAACCTATTTCTAGCACTGCTCCCCTCCTCAGAGGTGAAGACTGGAAAGTTCTTTAATCAACCATGTGATTGTTTCTCTGGCAACCAGTCCCCTACCCAAATACTTAGAGGTGTTTACTTAAAATCAGTTTATTAACTAACAGACTCAAGTTTTGTAGAAAGAAATTTGCTATAAATGACAAAAGATACTTGTCTCATCTGTATTCTTCCAGTGTTTCAGGAACTCAAAACAAAAATCAAAATTTATAACAAAATTTGTTCTCTTACCTTGTATTAGGAAAATGCAAAGATTTAAGTAGGTGTGACAAAAAGTTGGAAGAAGGAGCATGCTAATTAGACATATATATTTCATATATCACAAAACTGCACATATGTGCATATATGCATGCATGTATTAACTACTTACATGGACATATGTATAATAAATATTTCTGGTAAGGAAGTTTTAAGTGTTTGCTTGTGAGTTTAGGTTCTATCTGGGGTCTGTGCAATATAGAGTGACTGATTTTCACTCTTGATCCTGTCACTGATTAGCTTCTCCATGCCTGTATAATGGTGTTATAATATGATTGTGATTACTAGATAATACAGTGGCTACAAAGTAATCAAATATATATTTTAACATATATTAATAGCTCAACAAAATAAACCTATTAGTAGCAGCAGCAACATTACCTTTTTTGAAAGAATTCAAAATACAATGTTTATCTTTATATGTTAGAATTAAAACTGGTATTCAAATATATTTTTCACATCAGCTTTTCCTGGACTGTACAAGTGACTGAATTCCATTAGTAATAAATAGAGCTTTTAAATGAAATAAAAAATTGAATGGTATCAATCTAGTATTATTCATAAACTATGAACTATTTATTATATGAAATAATGTAGCATTGCTCCATTTCAAATTAAATTATATAAGTTAATTGTTGAATCTGTTAAAATAGTTATTGACAACCTTGACTTATTGGAAAGCAATACAAACAAGTACTAGTTACTGTTTGTTCTTCTCTTGACAGTATATCTATGAACTATTTAATGTTTTTAAGTGGTGTTTTACTTTGGATTTTATTTTTTGGAAAATTCATCCCTTTTTTTATTAAAAAAAATTCTGAAAGGACCCAGTTGATCCCTTTTAACAAAACTTTGTGTTCTCCTTTATCTGAGATTAACTGCTGTACCAGTATGGTGTAGCATTTATAAGTTAGTGCTTTCCTATTATCTTTCTATTCAATGTTCTTAAGTCCTCTGATTGGGCACTTCTCTAAAGGGAGCATATATCTGAATTTCAGCTGTACCTTATGAAGAATTTTATATCCAAAGTGAAGTTCTTTTGTGCCATTTTCTTTTGTCATATTTTTTCTATTTTCTTTACTTGCAAAACAAGTGCTTTTACCAGATTCTTTGGAAGTAAATTTTCTAGATAGTCGTGTAAATTGCTTTTAGGCAATTGTGTAATTTTCTTCTCTCAGCTATTATAGCAAAAACAGTTTGCTATTCTAATATTATTCTTGTATAAATAATCTGAATTTTCCTCTCTGGTGGATATTATGGTTTTGTCTTCATCATAAAATTCTCTGATTTTACTATACTACGTCTATTCCATGCTCTGGAGACTTCTTAATCTGATAACTCATATTTACTCTGACATAATGTCTGTTTCTCTACCAATCATGCTTAAATCTTTTAAATCTATGTTACAGAACCTCTTTATAATCTCTGTATTTCCTTATTTATCTCTAATGTTTGTCATTGTTCCTTCCATGTTATATTTTGGGGCATTCTCTTGCTTTGTCTTTCATTTCAACTATATGTTAACCTTAGGGATGTTAACCATGTTCTTTATAAAACAGACCTTTCTATTCCTTTCATTTTATCAGCACCAAGTGATAACAATTGCCATGCAGAATAGTTAAGAGAATTGTTCTGCAATTGCTTGTGCTATTTTCACTTCAGCTATTAACTGCAAACATTGCCACTTACTGAGTTCAATTTAACACTAAGTTAATGTCCTCATAAAAGAAGTTTTAAAAGTTCAAGCATTTTTATTCCTGCTATAGATATTTTGTAATAATTTGCTTGTATAATTATATAACATTTTACACTATTTCTGGTAGACTCAAGTATATTCTATGCAATATATAGTATTATTCCTTCACTTGCCAATATTTCAGTGTACTGTTTAGTCATCTGGACTGGAAATCTTGAACAGTGACTCAATACTCAAGAGCACACTGTTTTGAAACAGTTTTGCTCAGATTAGAAAAAGAATTATTTTCATTTAATTCTTGAAAGTAATGGTTTCTCTGGAAATATAAACACAAGCACTAATATTACCCTAAAAGTGATAAGTCAAACTCATAATAAAATTGAAAATAAATTAGTTTAATATGTAAGGTTATTTATTCATTCAGAAATATATTAATACAACACTTGAAATTATTATATAATTAATATACCACTGGATATGTTTAAATACTATATTCTGGTCCAATTTTTGGTTAAATCTGAAATAAAAATTCAGATTCCATTCATATTTTAAATGTGACTTATTAGCAGTTTAATGAAGCAATCAAGAATTTATTAGGCTCTCAGAACTCTTCAGGGCTTAAATATTTAAGTTTATTTTCATAGTATAAACCAAACCATGAGATCCAATGGTAAAATGATTATTACAGGTAGTGATAGTTTTGATGTAGAATAACAGAAAAGATTTAATTTGCTGAGACTGACTTGTACTAGTTGAAGTCAAACCTTAGTGCAGTATTTCTTTCTAGTGAAATATTAGAATATTCTTAATGTTTCTAAATTATAAATTCCCTTAAGATTTTTAAAACTACATCGATTACATCTATTTTCCTGTCCACCTTAAATTGACATTACATTTCCTTATTGCTAAAATATTCTTTTCATTTAAGGTTATTATGTACAGATATCTGAAATTTAAAACTGTAGTATTTTCTTAACTTGCTACTTGGATGTTTGTGTTGCTATTTACTCCCATCAAAAGATTTTGATATTAGCCTTTCTCTCAAAAAGAACTTATACTTAACTAATATAATTTTTAATTCACAAATCTTTTTCTCCCATTTCCATATTTGTTTCTATATTTTCAATGTATAAATTCTGTAGACATTTATTATTTTTCTCTGATGCCACACCCTTTTATCTTCAATTGCTGATTCCTAATAATGGAGAGCAGATTTTTTCTCCAACAAAGCACTAATAATTCTGAAAGTAATGTTTCAGAAGCCAAGATTTAGCATGAAAAGTTAGAAGTTGGCAGGCAAGCTTTATAAGTTCTGATCTTCTATCAAATTTTAATAGTTTTAATTGCCTAATTATCTGCTCCAGTGCAATAATAATGCCATTTAATATTTCATTTTCCACTGCAGGATAAGGTATTCCAGTCTGTGAGAAAGAACCTTCTAACCTTTTGTTGAATGTTAAGTTGAAGTTCTCTGGTATAATTTTGCTCTTTTGTAAGTCAGCTCTATCTGTCATCTCACGTTGGTCCCTATCTCTTCCCTCCTTACCCAAATGTTACTTGTTTATTCAAGAAACATCTCACTTTATTTCCTTTATCTTTTTGTCACTGGCAGCTCTGCTTTTTACATCCATTTTTATACTCTTCAATAAATTCCTATATCTATGTGTGTGTTCTTTCATGCAGGCAATAACCTGGGTTTCCGAATCTCATATGCCTCCCCACGCCTCTGAAAATTTTGTTCTCTACTCCTGATCTTGCCATTAGCACCTCTCTTAATCTTCCCCAGTCTGTGCTGTACTGAATAGTTAGGAGGGAATCAATGCTTCCTTTCAGGCACTGACAGGAAGAACTGCCTTGGGCACACTCAGCAGAACAAGGGACCATGAGGTCAAGAACAATAAGAGGATTAAAAGACAATTCTAGGAACTGAATTTCTGCTTAGGAAATTCTGTGATCTGTTTTGTGTCTTCCTTATTGAAAAGATTAATCTAAAAGAATATATTGTAAATATTAAAAATCATTTTTATTTACAACTTCAAGAACCAATTACTTGTATCATGAGTGCACAAATTTCTGAAGTTTCATTCATAAAAATATTGTCAGAAATGTTCGAATTATTACTAATTTTCCCAAAATCAGAAACTGGATTCTATTTCCATTTTGGGCCCAACTCTTCAAGGTAAATGACTTCACTTTTGGTTTAGATATCACCTACTTACTCTAAAATTTGTGAGATGTCACAGACGAAAATAAAAATACTGTTTTATTCCAAGACAGCAAAAGAACAGTTAATAGTAATCAGGACTTTAGTTATTCTTCAGTGATGATGATCTGATTATAATCAGCATGGGAAACTGGAGAATTGTTTACTTTTAATAGAGAAAAGGTAATGTCCAATTGAAACAGGGTATAAAGAAGACTTTAACTTTAACTGAACACATACAGGCCTGTTTCCCTCTTGGAAGCAGGCTACACATTGTTCATTTACCTTTACCTTGAAGTAGCCACACCTAGGCCTGCCTCTCTCCCTAGGAAGCAGGCTACATACTGTTCATTAGCATTTACACTGTTCAACTTTACCACTGATATGCAAAAGCCAGCCAGTTGCTCTCTGCCTTCAGCTCCAAAAACTGCAGAAGAAAAAAAAAATTAAAAAAACACAAGACTAAACTATTGTGGGTTCTTCCACCATCCCCAGCCTTCTCAACCAAAATACCAAATCAATGCAAGACTATCAGTGCAGACTAATTTTTTTCTAACAAAGTGATTTTCTAATTACTACAGAAGAAACATAAAACTCCAATTACTTTAACATTGTCCAAAACCTTTCTCAGCATTGTCCAAAAGTCCTTTTCCAGATTGCCCCCAAAATCCTCAGTCTCTCAGTCCTGATCATCTCACCAAAATCACCCAATCAGAGTTCAATTTGCATCTTTGAAGACATCCTTCTTTGGGGCTCTCCTTTGGCATGCTCCTCCTTATCTTCCATGTTGCCTTCTCCTTGTCGCCTTCAGGTAGCTGGAACTTCATGGGATCGGACTCAGCCAAGTTCACTTTTTTTTCAGGCCTAACTTTTGCATGCCTCTGGTAGACACAAGTCAAACTCAGCAAAACAAACTTCAACATGGAGTTCAAATATGCAAACCTTAACTGCATTTAGCATACATGCTGCCAGTCTGGGTCAGGCAAAGACTGCAGGTCCCCAAGCCCTGGCTAAGTCCACATGACTCACATCTTACTCTACAAGATGGCCGATTCCCATCTCACCTCCACTGAATCTCTCTCTCTCTATCCAGTCTCCATATTGGAATCCGATTTTCTCACTCTTTGTTTGCGCACCCTTTATATATCCTGATTTCCCACCTTCCAGGAAACCTGTGTCACCTTTCTCCCTTCTGCATCTCCCTGAAGGGAAATTCCAACTAAGGTCATTCTCACATTTTAGTATCTCTCCTTGAAATCTGCAATCTTAAACAGGAGACAATGGGGGGGGGATAGCACACCCTATCACAACTGAGAAAATTGATAAGACCAAGGTAGTAACCTTTGTTGAAAGTCACTTATGCCATGATTCTTGACACTGTGAAGGGATAGGATAACTGAGACTAAGGGTGAACTAAGCAGTCATACTTGGTATAAAACTGAACACATCTGGGTCAACAAGGGCCTGGTTGTTGACTGTCTTTAGATTGCGCCTGGTGTTCCAGCTCAGGCAGTATTACCTGTCGAACATGTTGATCAATAATCTATTACTCTCTCTCTCTGTCTCTCTCTGTCTCTCTCTCTCTCTGTCTCTCTCTCTGTCTCTCTCTCTCTCTCTCTCTCTCTTTCTCTCTCTCTCTCTCTCTCTCTCTCTTTCTCTCTCCTCCCTCCCCTTCAAGTGTAGTTCCCCTAGTGCTCTCATCACTCTGAGTCTTTTTCATTTTAAGCTCACAAGTGAAGACTAACACCCAGACCATCCCAATTCTCTTTGGGGTATCCCTATAACCACTATATTAATAAGAGCTATACATTTATATTTCATTTATTTGAAAACCATTAATCTTCAAAAAGATTCTGAATTAAAATACATACTTGTATAACATTTGTTATGAGATGAGTTCGAGAATTATGTACACAGAGTTGTGTTAGAGATCAAATTTATGATAAAACAAAGAGCTGTTATCTTAAAGATTAACCTTATCAAAGATGTGCCACATGATTTTTGCAGACATGTTATTTTATTGAATATTTGTGTTTATTTGTACCCTATAAGTGTTGCAATAGTTAACTTTATACCTAGACCATAGAGTGAGCTGCAGGATGGAGTGGTCGCTAAGCAACCTAACCAGGGGAACATTAAGTACCAGATTTTTCTCATTTAAATCTGTTTGAGAGCTAGAGAAGTGAGAGATTTTATAAGGGAACTTTTCAAGTTAATTTGGCTAAACTAAGCAGTCTGCAGTTCATATGCCTGGAATTTTCAGGTTGGCAAAGGCTGAAACAACAGAAATTGCTTTAAGAAAATACTATTACTATTGTGAGAAAGTTTTTTCCTTAAGGAGTAGATACTTTTTTTCTAAATTAAAAAGTCATGTTTTTAAACACCATAGAAAATTTATATTTGGTGCATTTTTTAATGCTTTAATCACTTGCAACTATGAAAACAATTCTTTTTGGTGTAATTTTTATCATACAAAATTGACCCTAATACATATTAGATGTAACAAAATAGAAAATTTTCACTATTCTTTATAAATTTAAGCATAGAAAGTTTCTACTACTAATAGATTCTTGACATTAATAACTCAAATTAAAGGGTTAAGAGGGATGGAAAGCAAATAGAGCTTTCATTTTAAATAACTATAAATATTATTTTTATCTTAACTTTCAAAAGTAATCATTTTGTTTGATTGTTTTCAGTACTATGATAGAATACTTTTAATTTATAATTGCCTATTTTAAAATTTATGTTAATAGTATCTCATGATATAGTCTTTCAGAATTTAACATTTTTCTTAAAATAAAAATATTTTGAAATCATGCAATTTTTAATTTACTCTTTAATACTTCATTACATGAACATTAATGAAGCATGATGACCAGGTATAAGCATGATAAAGTATGTTGAAGCACAGTAATCTATGAAATATAACCTAGAGGTCTAGAGCAAGAATTGTCTAGAAAAGCAACTCATGACTTATTGACTCGGTTTATTCATATGCAGTCCGGATTCTCCTTGAATCTTCCTCATTCTGTCTTTGACATGTCAGGCTTTGTACTACCAACCAATGATAGTCCACCTGGAACACCAAAGCATGCAAAGTGTACATAAACCCTTAACTCCCTGTTAGGTGCGCTCAGTCTTTGGATATGAATTTGTGGAATCAGTATTGGTACTAATAAAGCAACTTCTTGATAGCCATAGTGTCCTAGTTCCCTGATTGCTTCAGCTGGGTATGGTCCTTGTGCCTGGATTGCCTTCTTATATTATCAATATAATTGTTTGGGCCATAATAATAAATAAAATGGATAAATTCTATCTATCTATCTATCTATCTATCTATCTATCTATCTATCTATCTATCTATCTATCTATCTATCTATCTATAACTTTAGTGCAAATGTATGATTCATTCAATTTGGGGTAATTAAAATAATCCCATTGTGAATCTTGTGTTTGTCTTACAGGATACTTACGGTTTTAGTACTTTCAGTGCTATTCCAGAGAGTGAAAATATTCCAGAGAGTGAAAAACTAGGTCATAAGGCTGAGAAAAGCTTTAAGTTTACTAGATACTGACACATTGATTTCCAGAATAACTACACAAACATATACTTCTACCATATTAAACCCATAAGATACATTAGTAAATAAAAAAATTGTCATTAATTTTGTTTGTTTGTTTTTTATTGTTTCAGCCTGGTGAGTAAAATTTTTCTTATTGTGGTTTTGATTGGCAACTTCACAATTGCTAATAAAAATGAGTCTTATTGATATGTTTCCTGTCTGTAACTTGCCAAGAGAAGAGAGTATGAACATTTAAATCTTCTCCATTACTATCTGATAGGCATTTTCTAGTAGTACTTATCCCTGTTTTTATTTTATATGAGACTGTCCTATAGAACCATAGGTAGAAATTGTGTGGGTCCATTCCACCTTGGTGGTTGGTGGGATGGGGCCTGGGTCAATCCAGAGAGTGCCAGGGTAAATCTGCACGCCAGCACCTTAGCACAGGTATAGCCTCCCGTGCCTCTGAAGTCACCCAGAATCACTGGCAGCTACATGCACTTTCGCACTGCTGGCTTCCCTTCCACCTTGGTGGTGGGTGGATTGGGGCTGGGGTCTGCCTGGAGTGTGGTGGGATGGACCAGCACATCCCAAGTCATACCAAAAGACAAGCTTGGTATGTGGTGGGGGGCAGGGGCAGTAGGTGCCATTAACCCCTTCTGGTTTGCCTCCTGTTCAGCAGCCTTCATCAGGAATCAGGAAAACTTAATTATTTAACAACCACAAATATAGAAGAGGTGAGGGCCCTGGAAATACCACCTGGGCAGGACTCAAAAAGAGCAGAAAGAGAACAACTGAACACTGAAATGTGATACTAAATAAGGAGACTACATAAGATAGAATAGCACCTACAACATCACTGAAAAATCAGGAGCCAAAATGCCAGTTCAAAGACACCTTCAGCAATGGCAAAGCACAGCTTCTTTCCATAAGGGAAGAAGGTGCAGAAATATGACAGCAGCTCCACCTCAGAGCTGCAAACCAAAAACAAGAGGTTAGTCAGACCTACCAACTGTGAATGGCTGGCCCCATGGGCAATCTCTACAAACAAAACAAAACAAAACAAACAAACAAACAAAAAAAGCATGGGAAGATAGGGAATCTGGTTCTCTAAGCCAAAGTTTTGAAATATAAGGCAAAGAAGCACAAAATAGGACAGAAAACAGAATGGAATTGACAACCACTAAAAAAAAAAAAAAAAAAAAAAAAAAAAAAAAAAAAAAAAAAAAAAAAAAAAAAAAAAAAAAAAAAAAAAAAAAAAAAAAAAAAAAAAAAAAAAAAAAAAAAAAAAAAAAAAAAAAAAAAAAAAAAAAAAAAAAAAAAAAAAAAAAAAAAAAAAAAAAAAAACAAAGAGGCACTGAAATAAGCTAAATGAGCTCAGACTGGTCTTTGATGGCAAAATTAAGACTGGAAATATAGGTAGCATGGTCACCATATACCAAGAAAGCACATTCTCACCCAGGATATGGACATAGCTCCAGGAAAGAAAAGGGCCAAAGGACCAAATTTGGACAAACAGCAATAAGAAAGGAGACAGACTAGAGGGTGGGGTGGCCGGTGAGGAGTTGGAAATTCCCATAGGGGTTTAACTATCTTACATTGTAAGAAATCCAAAAATAAAATAAAATATTTTAATAATTAAAAAAAGGAAATATTGTGTGTCACACCACTACCAAAAGTTTAAGAATTCAATTGTAATTTTCATGACTATCTTTTGTTCTGAGGTCAGTAATATTCCAGATGGGTTTGTTCCAAGAGCCTGAATCCTTAATAATGATAATAGAGTACCATCAAATTCCACCTAGATTAAACATGTAGTGGAGAAATTTTGGCTTGCTGTTTTAATCCACCAATGATCTGATGAGTTTTTAAAAAATATTCTAGATTTTAGTCATAGATGGGTATGAATTTTGAAAATATTCAAAAATATGTTGACATAGTTGAAAATATTCAAGAATATGTTGTGATTTGTTTTTCATCTCTTTTGTGATATTTATTGATTAAAAAAAGAAGCTTCTAAATAACATTATGTGAATTGGTTGAATTTTGTCTTATGTTGAGTCTAGTTTTTAAAATTCTACTTCAAAGTAAAATTATCACTGTTTGCAGATGACATGGTAATTGATATAGAAAACTCTAAAAACTCTACAGATAAACCAGTTCAGTATGGTAGCCAGTTATAAAATCAACACACAAAAATCAGTCACCTTCTTATAAGTAAATAAATCATTCTGAAAAAGAAATTAAGAAACCATTTAAAATTGTAAATTAAATAAATTAAATACCTCGGAATAAACTTAACAAAAGACACGAAAGACCTATACAAAGAGAAATATAAAACATTGCTAAAAGAAATAGAAGACATGAAGAAATGTAAAGACATTCCCTATTCACGAATTGGAAGAATCAACATTATCAAAATGACCATCCTATCAAAAGCAATCTGCAGATTCAATACATATTCAATGCAATTCCAATAAAATCTCAATGACATAGTGTAAAGAAATAGAACAAATGCTATTGAAATTCACATAGAATAATAATAAAAAACAAAACCTGAGATATTCAAAGCTTTTCTGACCAAAAGGAGAGGGATTGGAGGATTGTACTCCCAGTCTTTAAATTATACTGCAAAGCCATAATAATCAAGACAGCATGGTACTGGAATAAAAACAGACACACAGACTAATGGAACAGAGTGAAAGTTGAAAAATAAAGTCACATGTGCATGATCAACTAATCAATGACAAAGGGACAAAAAACTACAATGGAACAAGTATAAGTGTCCTCAACAAACAGTACTGAGAAAATTGGACTATCTGCAAAACAATGAATCTAGACTACTCCTTCAGACCATGTACAAAAACCAACTCAAAATATATAAAAAACTTGGACATAAGACCTGAAACTATTAAAAGCATAGAAAAAAAAATATGGGCAAAGCACTCCAAGTCTTACACATTAGAAAGCTTTCTCAGGACACATTGAGAGATGCTAAATAATAGTGGTAGTAGTAGTAGTAGTAGAAGTAGTAGTAGTAGTAGTAGTAGTAATAGTAGTAGTAGTAGTAGTAAAAATGAAGGAAACAAACAGCTGGGGCTACAGCAAACTAAAAAGCTTCTGCACAACAAAAGAGACAATAAGCAGAATAAAAAGAAATCCAACAGAATGGGAAAAAAAATTTTCTGCACTCCATACAAGTGACAAAAGTCTGATAACAAAGTTCCACAAAGAACTCACACACTTTAACAAAATTAAAACAAAAAGTCCATCAAAAATGGGGCAAAGAGCTAAAAAGACACTTCTTGAAAGAAGACATAAATGGCCAATAGGCATATGAAAAATTATCGACATCATTAATAATCAGGGAAATGCAAAACAAAACCACAATGAGATATCATCTCATGGTAAGAATGGCCCATGTCAAAAAAACGGGTAACGATAAATGCTGGCATGGAATTAGCAGGGAAGGGACACTTTTACACTGCTGGTGGGAATGCAAACTGATTCAGCTGCTATGGAAAGCTGTATAGAGGACTCTCAAACTACTGAAAATGGAACTACCATTTGATCCAGCAATTCCACTTCTGGGAATTTACTCAAAGGATACAAAAACACTAGTTCAAAAGTACACCTGTACTTGGATGTCTATTGCCACACTATTTACAATAACCAGGATATGGAAATGACAAAAGCAGATGATGGGTCAGAAAGTTATGGCCTATGTACACAATGTAATATTATCCAACAATCACAAAAGACAAACATGGATGATGCTAGAAGGAATCATTAATGGATATACTAGAAAGAAAAAGAGAAATACTGGATGATCCAACTTGTATGAGGGATATAGGGAAGACAAACAAGTGGACAAGAAAAAATTAAAACTGTCAAAAGAACTAAAGAATAGAGCAAGAGAGGAGAGGAGGGTAAAATCAGGGGAGGGATGGACATAAGAGATTAAGATGGTTTACAGGTGATAAAGTGGTGGGAGAACCTCAGGGTAGACAATGATGTAAAAAATATGTGCGTGTGCAATCAATTTTTAAAAATGAATAAAATTGAAAAAAATAAAGTCCTTCTCCATTGAGTAGGATATTAACTATGAGTTTAGTATGTTCCCTCTATCCCCATTCTTTAGAGTTTTAATAAAAAATGGATGCTAAATCTTTTTTTTTTTTTTTTTTTTTTGAGACTAGGTCTCACTATTTTTGCCTGTGGAACCACAGGCTCTCGTTGCCTGGGGTACCAGAGACTCAAGCAATCCCCAGCCTCAGCTTCCCAGGTAGCCGGGATTACAGGCACGCACCACCCCATGCCCAGCTGTTTTTTTGGAACTAGGTCTCATTAAGGGCCCCAGGCGGGACTTGAACCGCTATCCCCAGCCCGGGCCGCTTCATAGGCTGAAGTTTACAGGCACGAGCCACTGTGCCCTGCGGATGCTAAATCTTATCAAGATCTTTCTATGTATCTATTAATATGGTCATATGATCATTTTATTTATTTTTTTGTTAATGTGTTACTGATGCTGATGGATTTGCTGATGTTGAGGAGTCAGCAATAAATCCCATTGGGTCAGAAAATATGACCTTTTAATTAATTGATGAATGCTACTTGAAATGTTTAACAAATTTGTAATAAATATGCATTTAACTTTGTATTCCCCATCAAGTCTAAACCTGGCATATAGCAAGTTCTTAGTGACTCTTATTTAGTAAATTTATAATTCAGCTAATATTCCAAAAGTAGTTTACAAACCATTGCTTTTCTTCTGCTTTACTGGCATTAAAGTGTGATCTTGTGCTTTTTTGACTCAAAACTTTGTAAATTATTACTTCCAGATACCCTCAATTATAAAATACCCTCCATAAAAACTGAGGCAGTATATAGAATTTAAGGTTGAAACATGAGGCTAGCAGCCAAGGAATATAGGTCATCCAAGGAGAGGAAGGTCGAAGGCATAAAATAATTAAAATAGTAAGTGTGCTGACCTGTGATATCTAATGGAATCCTTTGCTTAAGGACACAAAAATTATTCAGCAAAATAAAGGTGATCTTAGGATAATAACAAAGCAGGGTTTGAAAGTATCAGTCCTGCACAAAAGGACATAAACATTCCAATATATAATGATCTGAAGTAAAACACAAGGACAAAATATCAGAAGCATTTGGAAGATTCGGAAAAAAGAAGGGAAACTAAACCTATCCAAAGAAGAGAAAACTCAAATATTACAAAATTCTGATATCAAATTTCCCCAATTTATAGTGAAATTGTATAAGAAACTCATATCAGAAATCCAGTACATTACATGCAGTACTTATTAAGTTAATTACAGAGAACACAGTTTTCACTTATTCGTTTATTAATTTATTAAAATAAGGTTTGTTTTTTACATTTGCTAAGTGTCTCCAATAGCAACATTACAGTTTCTTTACTTCTCAATGTCTCAATTTATTTTTGCCTGTAAAATAAGGGTAATAAATAATCAGGTTTATTCATTGAGTTTCTTTAATAATTAAATAAATTGCTTTATCTCAAGTACTTAGGATAACTCTCAGTGCATAGTAAACACCCCCCAAAAAAGTCAATCAACACTTATGATACTTATATGCAAATAAATGAACTAATAAGTTGAGGAATAACAAAAAACCATTATAATTTACCACATGGCTCTCTTTTTCAATCTTTCAAAGCTAAATGGAACTTAAAAATTGAGAACCAATGGCTGATGATTATGAACAAAAGGCAAGGTAAAACAAAAGCACCCCAAAATGCTCATCAACTCTATGTACTCAGATGCTTTTGACCTATCTTCAAGGATTTGGGGAAAAACAATAGGGTTTATTTAACAAATAGTAAACTGAGTTTCTAAGGCCACAAGTGGCTAGCTATCTCACCCCAGAGAGTGTTCATACTGTTCAGAAGTCCCAAGCAAAAGGCTGCTCATGCAAGATGGCACTCTCCCATCAGTGAGGACATTTAGCCTGTGACACACTAGCATATAGTAATCTCAGTTATTGCAGGCCAAGCTCCACTGGCAAGTCTCCATGTGTTTTGCAGGAATCCACAAGTGTTGATGCTGCCTATGACTCCAAAGACACTCAGAACTTAAGATGGTTAATGCTGCCTCATGTTCCTCCCTTCGGTCCTAAGCCAGAAGCCTTGGGGCTTGTTGTTGATACTGGGTGGTAGATTGTCCCTGCACCGATCAACCTTGCCACGGCAGCACAATAGGCACTCAAACCCAGCTAGTGTCAGGGTGCTCATCCAGTTTGGCCCATGGAAGTGAGGCCTTCCTGTAGCAGTCCTAGTACCTGCATGTTACCCAGCAACAGTGGAACTAAAACCCAGCACACCCAGGATGAAGGGCTGTCCACAGGTGGCATATTCTGGCTGTGAACAGGAACTTCTACCACCTCTGTCTGCTTTTAGAGAAGTGCAGGAAAATTCAGGCTTCTGGAGCAGGAAACCATTGCTGCCCTCTGTACTCACTAAGGTGGGCTGGGTGAGGTGCCATCAGCCATGTTCCCATATTCGGTCACTTAGCCAGCAGCAAAGAGCTGGTCTTTCCCAATGACTTGTACTGTGTGTGTGTGTCTGTGTGTGTTTGTGTGTGTGTGTGTATGAAGAAAACAACAGTGTTTACTTTTGGAAAGCAACACATGTAATCAAGAAAAAAAGAAAAGCATCCTTTATCAATGGCTCATAAAAAGAAGATTAAACAAACTAGAGATATAAATAAAAGGAGGATCATCTCCAAATTCTATAATCATGAGATAGAAAAAACAGTATTAATCATGAGATAAAAACATTATATAGCATGGAAGTCCCCCCCAAGTTTGACTGATAAAATGAAAAATAAAGCTTGCTTTTCTTTTTTTAACCTAGTCAACAATTTCATGTTCACAAAGTGGATGAGGGAAGAAAGAAAATAAAACATTAAGCACTGCATGCTATTGTCATGGGGAAGAGTGGGTTACCTGTCATCCATGATCATGTGTGAGTTTTACTCTGTTACTGCTTGATAGAGTCAAGCATACAAATAATTATAAAAATGAAGGTAGATGACCTCCTATGGGATTCTGTGCACAGAAAATGGGGGATGAATCAGCCTGAATTAAATTGTGTTTCTCTCTCCCACAGATAAATATTGCATACTAAATCAGTTTCAGTGTACTCACATTGCCTTCCGTTTAGCTTAATATATGCAGTGCCAAGTTATTTCAAGCTGAGTACAGTTTGATTCTATGTACATAGTTTGTCTAAGGTAAAATTGGAGGGAGTTAAAGTAAGTGTAATGAAATTCTCTTCCCTCTCCTATAATTTTTCGTGAAATAGTGAGAAAACTCTACAAACTGGAATACTGACTTACCTATTATTTCTAATATGACATAGTGGTAAGAAAAAATCTATTTCCTTTAAATTCTAAGAAAACCTGCCAGATAATTTCATCCAGAAACTTCTCCAAACTAACACTTTCTCTAGTTATAATTTTAATCATTTAGAATAAATAAAGTTAGGCCATATATCCTAATTTGGAAAATATTTTTTACTAGGTCACTATCTTCCTGCATATATTGCCATCTACACATCTCAAATCAGAGAAATAGTTTTTGTGCAGAACCATTTTTCTGTAGTTATCATATTTTACATTGATAAAATTGTATGTGTATGTGAGAAATATGTACACATTTATAAGCAGGTACAGATTGCTGGATATAAAATTTCTGAACATTCATTCTTAAAACAGAATATTACTTGTTCTGCTTTCTTTCCTTGAAGAAACATTTTAACAAACACTGAAGAGAATATAAGAGACAGCAAAGAAAGCATTTGCTGCTAATATAGAAAATTGCATAGTAATGTAATCCACTTATATGTGTTGGAACATTCGTTAGCTCCTTTAGCAAAGATCCATAGTTAAATGTGATTTAAAGAAAATCGAAGTACAGTTGTTCTAAATGTAGATCCAGGTTAATATGGAGACTGACGTTTACATCTATCTTTATTTGAGGTGATCTACTTCGTCCAGTAACTTCCTTCAGCAGATGACCTGACCTCATAGTGGAAGATTACTTAACATCATGTGTACAGTCTACATACTGGGAAAGAAGAAAAGTAAAGGGTATGTGATTGAAACTTTTCTTTAAGAATAAAAACTTAACGATTAATAACAATATCTATCTATGCATGATACTGACCAAAACTTAGTCATATACGATGTTTAGGTTCTAGGATGCTGGGAAATGTCTTTATTCCAGTCAAATTTGTGCATAACAAAAAAATTGAGTGTTCTATGTCTATAAGTTGGATATTAAGATTCATAGTTATCAATTCTGTTACTCTAATAAGAAGCAGAAGCCCCTCGGTCATAGATTCCTGTTGTCCATATTCTTCTACAACATGTAGAGGTGACAAATCATTTCTGAGCACATGTGGTTTTAAATCATGGTTGGGTTCTGCTTCTTTCTTGTCAGGTGACTTCTTCTTGCCTCAGTTTCTTCATCTGGGAAATATGGGAATGAATTATATTGTGTTTTTGTAAATATTAAATATGATGTAGTTATATACTTAGAAAAGTACTTGGATATAAAAAACTTAATAAATTTAGCACATAAAATATTGCATCTGCTTTTCCCTAAAATGTTTCAAATAAATGAAGTCATTATTTTGTCATCACTTTTCAATAGCAACCTAGAGATGTCTATTATATTTTCCCCAGACCAATGCTGTTTATTAATGCCAGATATAAATAAAGTATATCAAGTTCCTGGAATTATAAGTCTTTTTTGCTTGGTTGGATTCTTATTGATGATTTCTAACAAAAAATATTTTTAAGCAAAATATATCTTCCTCTATAAACAATGACTTCAGCAAATGACAATTGTTTTTATCAGTTGACTTCTTATATTTTAATACTTAAAAATAATGCACATTTTGGAAAATTTTGTGTATGCATATGCTTATAAAACCAAAAGGACTGTTTTAGACCACCTGAAACTAATAACTATTTAATTTTCCACCCTAAGCATACAACAATAATAAAGATTTGTGTCTACCAGAGCACAACACAGCCTGAGGGTTATAGCACAGAATATTAAAGGCATCCTGATGAAAACCAGTCAGATAAAATTTAAGAAGTATAAATTATAAAAAAGCATTAAACACAAAAATCCCCTGGCATGTCACTGATATTCTAAATATGTAGTATGTGACAGAGTAGCAGTAAGAACTCACAGTTTATGTCTAAGCATGAGGGTGAACTAATATCAAATTAGTTTTTATATCTCCAGAAGAAACAGAGAAAAAAAAAACACATGTTGGGGTAACAAAGAGAGGAAAAGCAGCAGATAGAGTAAAATAGCGAGGGTTAAGATTGATAAAAGAATTTTGGATTTGAACGGGGAAACATAGTAATAAAGGTAGAATATGAAAGGCAGAGAGAGAAGGAAGTAGGGATTATGGAGAAACCCAACAAGAAAAGGAAAAGAATCTCAGTCAAAAGTTCAGACCTAAAAATACAGGTTAAAATGTATAGTAGATCCCATACCAAACATAAACAAATCTCCCTGACTCAGTCCTCTAGCTATGACAGTCCTTACAGTAAACAGGTCTTTAAGTTTTGTCTTGTCTGTGTCTCATAATCTGAGACCAGACCCATTCCTTAGCCTTCACTCCTGATTTATATTGCTGCTTGAGAAATCTGATACCATCTTACACAGATGTTCATTGGCAAGTAGATATAAATTGAAACTGTGACATAAGTGTGTAAAATAGATCTGCATTTATAGTGTAGAAATTCTTGGACATTTACGGATACTAGCCTTTAGTGACTTTTGGCTATTGAGCAATATAGACAATAAAGGTATGAAAAATGTTATAAACTTAGAACATAAACTAGATTTTATAATTTATTGTCAACAATGTGTAAAACATTTTAATATTTATATTGATAATTGTTAGGCTAATATATTTTGCTTGCATTGCACATAAATTTATAATTAAAACTCAATCTATTTCTTAATTTTTACCAAGGTAGCTAACAGAAAATTTTAAATTATCTGTAGGGTTAAATTATATTTCTATTAGATTTCAGTTATCCAGACCTTTACCCATCATGAGGTAAAACCATTTTATTTCCTACAAATTCAGTAAAGCAACAATTTCTTGAGGAAATCCTTGAGAACTTTTCAGTGAAGAGTCTGATACATGGTCTAATGTGCTAGAATAATTGATTGTCCTAGTCAACCATGACACCTGGTTCTGCCCTTTATCTAAAGACAGAAAATGTTTAGTCAAATTTTGTTTAGTCAATTAAAGAAATCACCACTTCTTACACTTCTCTAACCACAATTTATATATGCTCCATTATCTGCCTGATAAATAACAGGCAGAAGAAATTTATAATTCACCAAATAGACTCTGAGAGACAGAATAAAGACATTTTTTAAATATGCATTGAAAAATTTAGGTAGCTGACATATATTGAAACAAGGCATAGAAACCAACAAATCTTATTCAACATCAAATATTTGAGAAGTAGGTCCTTAATGGCTGTTAGTCAAAAGCAATGCTGTCGTTTAATTACAGTAGAACTGTAGGTTAAATATTACCTTTTGACTATTATAACTTTTATTTTCATATTTTAACAAATCTTTAATATTAAGGTGCACCTTCTGATAGGTAGCAGACTGTAATTTCTATCATGAAGACAGCATTGACAACAAATAAATCACTGCCAGTCTGTGTACAAGCATCTTGACTACTTATGGCATAATGCAACTGAAATGTTGAAATTTTGCCCTCAAACTCTCTAAGAACATCTGGGAAAGGTATATGAGTTCTGTTTATATCATGAAAACCTTCTGTAGACACGTTCTAATAATATAGACACAGCGCCAGCAATAAATGTGGTAGAATTGGCATTCATCTCTTAAAAGGAAATTCTGCAGACAATGCAGAGTAGTCTAAAGTAATTACCTGTCATCAACTACTATAATAGTAGTTGGGGGACAATATAGTTTGCATAAAAAAATAAGGGCATAAATAAAACTGAGATGAAAGTAATCCAAACTTTTCATATAAAGCTCTTTTAAAATACCTTAACCAATTTATTTTACTATTACTTCCCATTCACTAAGATGATACATGATAAAAATCTACTTGTAATTCTGAAAGATCTATTTGAAAACTTCAAAATAATTTATTCTAATTAACTTTAGCATTTTTAAAGATCTTAATAACAATATCTTTTATTGGTTTGTTATAAATTTAAAGAAGTAAATGTCAAACAATAAGATTGAAGAAGATCTGTAAGAAAATGAGTTATCAGAGGTTTTCACCTCCTTTCTCCATTAACCTTATAACTGTCACCTGTGTTATTGCACCCCTCACCCATTAAAATCTTCATGATTGTATCTGACTCAAGGAGTGTGCCACAAGTGGGCATATCTGGGCTGAGGACAGTAATAAAAGGGTGGTGTCACTCTGGAGGGGGAAGTGAAGAGACTCAAGAGACTTTTCTTTGTCTGCTGGTTTCCCCTGTTCACTATTAAAAAAACTGTGAATATAATGCCAAGGGCTTTGGCATTTTTCTTTAGCTGCTAGAAACAATGATGAACCTACTCAAATTAGGATGATTGCAAACAAGTCCATTCTCAGTGATAAAATGTTTAAAGTTATTTTGAATTCACCAACTTTAACTATTTGTACTTTTAGATAATTGTGTAATTCTCCAGAAATCAAAATATAAATTACTGTAATTGCATTTAGGCACTATTTATTGATTCCTCAACATAAGAAAGGCATTGTTCAATTCCTTTCAAATTCTCTTTAAAGAAAGAGAATTTGTTCAATTTTTAAAATTTGTTAAAAATTTAACCTTCAATTTTTACATGTATTCATTCTTAAGAACATAGTATCTATTAATTATGGATGCATTCATTGAAACACTATAAGTCATTTCTCCTACAGTCTCCTCTCAACTTATGTTGCTATTGCACCTTTCATTATTTAATTTTTTTTAAATTCATATTTTTAAACTACAATTCAGCCTAATGGGGATGTTATATGTTGATTGAGTAAGCTAAAAAACAGTGTATGACATTACAAAATGGTGTTTTTTTAAACTAATTTCTCCTTCATGATTAATGCCATGATTGACTCCATGAAAGAAAAAAAAAAGCAAAAGCAGATGGAATTCTATCAGTGTCTCTAGATTGCTCAAAAATCATACCACATTTTTTGACATAGTTGTATAAAGACTTTTTCAAATAACTTTTGTTAGCATTTTAGATTATTTTTCTATCCTATTTATAGAAAATAAAACTAATGTTCTCATCATTAAATTTTGACATTCCTTGAACTGCAGTGCTATGTAATTTTGTTACATTTGTTGTTTGATAGTTTTATGGAATCTTCTATTTCCCTGCTATCTCTTTTAAGTTCAGCTGTTAAAACAAACAAACAAACAAACAAACAAAAACCCTGTATTTCTGAGATCACTTCACTATTTAATTGATTTTCTGTCTTCCTGCTTTGGTTTTGTTAAACATTTTTTTGACGTATGAGTACATCTTTAAATAATTTTTACTATAAGTAGAAACAGCGAAAGTTAGATTTTGTGAGTGAGTGTCATGCCTAAATACATCTATTGTTTTGTTCTTACACTTAATTTGCTTGGTGTTACAAAAAAAAAGGTGTAATTGTCTTATTTGATACCTATTCCCAGTTTCAGGCTCCTCTGCCGTCTTCGCATATAAGATCTAAGAGAATGAAATTCAGTACTCAATTGTCAGTTCCCTGACAGCTGTGGATAGTCAAGAAACACAGTTGCATCAGTGCACCTAAGTGAAATACTGGTTGTAGAGGGACATATTTAGAAAAACAGCAACAACAACAACAACTTTTGTTCCCTGAAGCAATATAGATTAAAAAAAAAAAAAAGACTCAGATATGCATTCTTCTTGCCTCCCACACTATTGTTCTACATACAATTGAGAAACTGGTCAAGAAATATACATTGTTTATCTGAAATTCAAATAGATACCCAATTTGTTGTTTGCTAAATCTGCAAACTCTAAGGCTATTCTAAACTTAAACACCAACACACACACACACACACACACACACACACATACATGCATGCACACACATACATTCAAAGGGAAAGGTCTGGAGTAAAACAACATGCTGTCCACAACAGGTAAACACATCAATAGGCAAACAGTTTAAGTATTATAATATTAGATGGAATGGGTTGAATGTGAATGTCCATTTTTGTAATGGGTCAGCCCAACAAGATTTTAAGTTTTTATAGAAAGGAATTTGGTGAAGAGAAAAAGGAATTAAAGAACCTACTGCTGCCCACATCTTTAGTTTACCAGCAAGAAGTGAAAGTTCAGGAGAAGAAATGAAAGTTCTCTGGTAGAAATTTCTTGGATAAGACACATCTTTAAAAAAAAAAAAAAGAGGTCTTATATCCTACATGTTTTTTTCATAGTCCACAATATGAAGGGAGAATATTTTGAATGTTATTTCAATATCTCTTTGATAAAATAGGAAGCATGAACAATGTTAGGAATCAATTATGCTGATAAAAATATGTTTGTTTCTCAAATTGAAAAGAAGAACATTTCTTAGGCATGGTAAATGGCTGAGGCTTCTTTTATTTCCTGGTTCAGAAGAAACCAGTCAATTTTTTGAGTTTGTGATAGTCAGTTCCAGAAAATGGAACCCTTAAACCAATTCTTTACTCCATTCAGGTTCAAGGGTGTGTATGTTTGTCTACCCATGCATTTATATACAAGTACATTGCATGCTTCTGGTAGTGCAAACATCAATTCTATCTAAAGTCATAAACTGTATATGCATACATACACTATATGTATTTGAGCTGCATATAACTTGCATTAGGGCTTTTAAAGTAAGACAATTTCTTATAAAAGTATATTATCTTTAAGTAACAGAATTTCTTCCTCTCCTAAACAACATAGAAATCAGGGTATATGAAACATCTTCAGAAAAATGATGCTTTGTTTTGCAGTGAAAGAAAATCTTCTGGGTTACCACCCTTGCTGCAAAATATCACAGAGCCTGTGAAATAAGAAAGTCAATATGTATTAGACAAAGGGAAGAAACGAGTGTATAGAGAGTGAACAGGAAACCAGCGATGAGGAAAACAGCAGGGGGTTGCTTGTTGAGCCCAGTGACCTTTTTCTATTCTTAAATCATCGAAGATTGTGTAGATCACAAAAAAACAAAAACAAAAACAAACAAACAAAAAAAACACCTTTAATTCTATGGGTTTCTGTGCACAGTTAAGGATTTTCTCTGCTCTGTTTTCTATTTAACTTTAGTAATTTCTCCACTGAGGTATTATGCTTGTAAATTCAATTCACTGTAAACTAAATAGGAGACAATAATAAATATCTTGAAGTTTTTCCTACTATAAAACCATCTAAGAACTGCAAATATTCTTACCCTAACAGGTAACACTACATGCACTGAGAGAAAAGGAAGATTTTAAAGTAAATGTTACACCACATTAAGCATTTAATATGTGATAAAGATATCTAAAATTTGGATCATTTTTTATTGCAACCACAGTCACTTGCAAATTTGAACAATAGAAATGGGGAAAGAAGTCATTGTGATAGAAGAATCAAATATAAAATGATTAAGAATAATTGATACACTGGCATTTCTTAATACAAACTTTTAAGGACTGGGCTATGAATGAAGGCAGTTTTGTGCTATTGCATGCCTATGTGTCTCTATATGTAGCTCAATATCTCAAAACATTGGGATCTTATTTCATTTCCACTGTCTTAATAACTACTTTGATATATTCATTAATCAGATCCCTGGATTGCAATTTATCTTGACTTGTGATATCAGAGACTAGAACCAATATAGGAGGCATTAAACATAATTTGATAATTCAGAATGTCTCTCATACTCTGACTGTAAGACAAGCTAATTTCACATAGTCAAGTATTACACTGAGATGATAGCAAGTTAGAGTCAAAATATATCAGGAATGTACCACTTGTTTCTTCAGTCCATCTTCTAAATCCATTCTACTTTCATAATTTTCTACGATCAAGGTTCATTTTTTACCATCCTCTATTCTCTAGATTATCTTCAACTAAAGTTATAGGTAGGCAAAATTCTAAGATGGTACTAAGATTCCTGCCCTCTTGTGTTCATACCCTATATAATTCCCTCCAGCTGATTGTACTGAACCTGTGGATATGATAGGAAATCAGTGCCATGTTTATGTGACATTATATGTCAAAGATAATGATATTTTGCCTGAATAAACCTATCCAAATGAGAGAGCCCATTACATGAAGGCTTAGATGTGTCCTCATCTCATGGATTTCTTCACTGTCCTTAAAGAAGCTCGCTGTTGTGAGCAGACACCATGTTTAGTTAGTGAGGGGAGCTAATCATTGCTGAGAACAGCACTCAGCTAATAATCAGCAAGAAAACAGAGAACTCTGTAACTTTCAACCACCAAAATACTCAGTCAATAGCCTGAGTGAGCTAGCAAATGAACTCCCCCAGTAGAGGTTTCAGATGCAAGTATAACTTGCCTGACATATTAATTTTAGCATTCTTAGCTCCTTAGCAGAGAATCCAGTGGAGCCAGACTTCTAACCTAAAACAACTGTGAATCAATAAATGGGTATTGTTTTAAATGGTTAACTCGTAATAACTTGTTACATAGCAATAGCAACTAATATATATGACTTCTAGTCCTGGACATTGTAATATAAACTGAATTGGCTGAAATAATTCCAAGGACTAGAAAAGCTTTTGGACACATAACTTTGTCAAAATTACTATTCTAACCAAATATTGAACACATAGTATATAATGAATAAAAGTTGTATTTATTACTGATTTAAAGGTTAATTTACAATAAATACAGTAGCTTACAAAGCACTGTGAGATAGATTGATTTTTGCAAATGATAAATTATTGATAAATGTTACTAAAACATACATTTTAAAAGTGAGACGATCAATTCACAAAGAAAAAAATGACTAATCACAATATTGGTTAATGACAAAATGACACCATAATATCTCTATCTTTATTGAATAGAAGTATTAAGAAAATAACTGGATGGATACATGCTTGAAAATAGAGAGAACTCTGATTAATTAGTGACAAAAAGTATAAATAACAATTGGGAGAATAGTACTTACTAACTTGAATTTTTAATGTTTTGCATGTAAAATGGAATTTAGATTGTATTAAACTCACAGAAGATAGAGAATTCACATAAATATATGATCTTCAGATTGATAAAAAGAAAATGGTAAATGTAGAGTTTTGAAATTTTACAGATTGTTCAACATGGTTACATACAGCCTTTATAGATAATTTTATATCTTGTAAAATAATAACTTAAATTGTTGGAAATGTAATTTATAGAGATTTTATGTATTTAAAACTATGAAACTATAGGTAAAATAATTTACTTTTAAGCAGTTTAACAAAATGTGATTGTATATTGCATACAAGTGTTTATCATGTTAGTAATTTTCTATTTATTATCCCAAGAAATAATACAAACAGTGAAGTTCATTTAAAATGACATTAAAAGCATAGCATAGTTCCAACTTAGCCATCAACTTCAGAAATTCAAAAGCAATCAAAACCATTTTGGAATACTAAGCAAAGAATTAGATGAGTCTCAAAAGATCTTTAACTTTCTAAAAGGAGGTCAGGATGTATCTTTTCATTAAATATTGGAAGGAAACTATTTAGCAAATAGCTTTTTCAAAAACTCTAATTGAAATATTCTACACAAGAATAAAAAAGAAAGTATCATATTTGTGCCACTTAAAGGAAAATATTAAAATGACTTCACACAACTAATTTTTTTTTTACTTTTAAATGGTTTGAGACTTAATGTATTTCTCAAACATGCTTTACTTTTTTTTTCTTCAAATTTGCACATGTATTTTTAAGGTTAGCAATTACTTTTGATTACTCATCTATACACCAGAGCTACAAAAAAAATAGATAACATTCCCTGGAGTTGTAAAAAATTATTTTAAAAATCTAATATTGGATTTAACTACATATTTTCTTCACAGACACATAAGTTAATAAATTGATACATTAATTCATAAGTGACCATTACCATTATAGACTATCCTAAAGAAAAATAAAGTACAATATGTTTTTTGGGAGGTAGCACCCCTATCACTACTGACAACATCTAAGAAGTATATCAGCAGAAAATTCTCACTTTTGTAAATATTTGAATTTGTCCTTTTTCAGTAATTGTAGTCAAAATATAAATTATTTGAAAAGAATTTATAAAATCAAACCCTTATTCATTTGCTATGTTTTATGATTTATATGTACCTAAATTTTAATAGTCCTTACCGCATCCTTGAGTGCCATTAATGTGTCACCCACGATCACAGATATTAAACTTAAACAAGATGATTTTGCTTAAGTTTTCACACAAAGGGCAAGTCATTATTCTTTCTGTGATGAATGAATCCTCAAAAGCAAGGAAACTCCTACCTCCATCTGCTGTTAACAAAGAACAAAGAAATGTGATTCCTTTATATGTGTCTTACGTTCATATTTAGTAACACAAATATAAAAGTAAGTATATCAATACATTAAGAGAAGGAAATAAAAGCATCAATGCAAACTTAGGAATGTTTGATGATGATGAAAAAACAGATGATGATGAAAAAACTATACTTTTGTGCCTCCAAGCAAAAGAAAAGCTCAAGTTCCCTGTTTTCAACATGCCTTTAAAACATAGTACATGATTACTGTAATTCTCTATTGTTACAAATTAGCAAATATAAATGACTGTAGGTACAGACATATACTTGTGTATCAATATTAGAAAGACAATGATGAAGCAATTAATAATTTCAACTTATAGATGAAAATGCCTCATGAATAAACTTCTAGAAACTCAATGTCACAAGAATATATTGTAAATCTCTTGAATGATATTTTGACAAAGCTAAGCTATAGGAAAAATACTAAAATGTGTATGAAACTAAGATTCACTATTTAATAGAACAGAATTTTCCTACAACAATTAGCAGATCATTTTTACTTGACAAATTGTTTCTAAAAAAAAAAAAAGCCTTTATCTCAAGGAGAAATTCAATTAGGTGTCTGCAAGTCCCCATTGCCTTCCAGGAGTCACATACACCTTGTCCCTGTCACAATGCTTGATATTATCTGGAGGTGAGTGACAGAAGAGTCCAGAACTAACAAAGGTTTGCTCTGTTCCTGTCAGCATGTTCTGGTATATCTTTCTTATTAGAAATACCTGGGAGTTCTCTCTGCACAAGTAGAGTCCAGGAGTAGGTAATAGCTTTCTCTTGTTTTAACCATTTTTATTCCTGAATAGTAGTATCTCTCCCTTAATCATGGAGATGCCTGCCCCCTTTTGGTAAAAAAACAAAACAAAACAGTAATTGGCTTTACATTGAGAAAACCCAGCCAAAACATTTCTCTTTCCTTTACCTACTTCTGTCTTACAGACTGAGCAGTCATACTAAAGAAAATAAATAAATAAAGATAACAATGTGCAATTTGAGCTCTCAACATTGCCTATCTTTTGTTTCACAAAAAAATAGAACTGGCAAAGAAGCACATGGGTTTAGTTTTAGTGTCCTGGATGAAAGAATAAAGATTTAGGTTCAAAGTTCAATAATTAATTTACATATCATGCATCCTGAATTTAACACTTTTTCTTGGATTCAGATGATAATAATAATAACTGAATTCATAAGGCTAAATAAGATTAAAAGTTAAATTTCAAACCTAAAATTTTGAATTCATTTAAAAATGATTTTCTATATCCCATACCACTTAGGTATGTAACAGACATTAATGGTTAAAAGAAAAATGAAAAATTAATTTTATGTCATTTATTCACTTATTACTTTATTTGATATTATGACCAATGGATATTGTTTTGCAAAGTGTGGAGTAGAGAATGCAATGAACAGAAAGTGCTCATGTGCAAAGATAGCTGATTCAATCATAAATGTGAATAATCAACACATCAAAAAGCTGATGTTTGGGAAGGAAAGTAGAATGATTTAAAGAATCAAGTCAGTCCTATGCTACCTTTTAATTTTGTGACTAGGAAAGAGAATGTAGTTGCAATTCCTTGTGCAGACAAAAAAATATTAACCACATTTCTTACCCTTCTCCCCGTTACACTGAAAATGTGATTACTTAATCAAAACTGACATTGGATTTACTTGTGCCATATTCAGTCTTACATTGAGACTGGAAAGCACACAATCTCTGTTAGAATGAACTGGAAAAAAAAAGGTCTTTTTTTTTGGAAAGGATTGTTGGAAAAGTCTACACCAAAACCATATTATATTAGTAATATATCTAATGAGGCCTATAAAAAATAGCAACATTTCTTCAAGTCTTTCTGGATCTCAAGAATTGTTGCTCTTAAGGTGAAATATTTGTATTGAACAATTTGACATTTCAGTGGTTACTTGTTTTTGTTTTCTAGTGCTAATTAGTATTCTCACATATGTATATTTGACAAGTGTCCATCATCCTAAAATAACATGAAGGTGTTCTCTCTCTCTCTCTCTCTGTCTCACTCTTTCTCTCTCTCACACACAATTCTATGATATAGTATGTCTTGTAGGAGTATAAGCCTGAAAATTCTCTCTTCTGTCTTGAAGTGGGAATGCTATTATGAACTAATCAAAGGAGAGAAATGGCCTTATTCCTTTACTCTGCTTCATGAAACATTATACAATCTTCTGTCTCCAAACTCTGATCTACATTTTCATAGAATATTTACCTTAAAAAGAGCTTAAAATTGCATATTTTGTTATCTTCCTGTTTGGGATGTAAATCTTCTTTAAAAGCCTCCTACAATTTTTACAATCCACAAATGTTCTCTTAAGGATTCATAGCTGAAATATATTTCTCAAGGAAATAAGCACCCCGATTTGTTTCTGTGGAAGCACAGACTAGCTCCTGTTTGTGAAACTGCCTCTGATCATTAATACAAATGAAAGTTAATTTACTTTTTGATAAGACCATACACAAGTAGCCTAATATTCACCTTTTTTTCTTAAAAACGCTCCCAACTTCTGTTTCAATAGCTCCATTTCACATTCCTCTTGCTAGAGCTTAGTCAAAGTATTCCTTCCCTGTTTAGCTTTGACAAGTTTAATGTTTGCTTTCAAGAAAAAAAAAATCATGGTGTTAAAGAACAATGTTATTTTGGTGTTGTAGGATGACACTACAATATTTTGTTTGATTTCTTAATCTATAATAAGTTCTAGAAAACCTCTTTCAACATGCATCTGGAGATTCTTATTGGTCTTTAGTGGTCCTCATCCTTATTTTGGTTATTCTCCCATGTGAATTATACTGAGATACAACTGAGATGCTTCTACTTTTGGAGGTGTAGACATTTTCAAATATTCCTAGGTAGAGGCTACAAAGACAAATTCTTTAAATAAAAAAAATTATCTGACTAATCTTATTAGTTACACTTTTCCTTGTCTTTGATTCATGATAGTACTAAGGACATCAGAACCAGGACTGGGTTGTTAGTAAAAGGCAAAGGTACATAAATATGTTCATCATGAACCTCCATAACAATCAGGTAAAGCCCAAGAACTTCTTACACTATGTTATTTAGACCCAAAAAATAAAATACATTGGGTTAAAAATAAAGTCAATTTAGTTTTCATAAGTTATCAAAATGTTTATAAAATTATGATATAGTCATATGTTTGTTTTTAATGCAATAATAATATAGAGTGGCTGATATATTATCAGTTGTAATCTCAAAGTGATGATAGGTGATATTTGAGTATTCTATAGATAGGTAATAAAAACAAAACTTTAATTTTTAAATTGACAATTTAGCTGATGAAACTGAGGGCTTTCTTGGGGGCTGGGGGTGGTGGGCATAATTTTGTCTATAATAATGATTGAAAGAATTGTTAATCTCCCACTCCTTGTTTAAGTAGATGGATAGCCTAACAGAGTACAAGAATGAATGCTTTGCTTCCAAATCAAGATTTCAAAAGAAAATTTGTGTCCAATGCAGATCATGTAGCTTTCATTATCACTAACTCAATATAGGGATGCTGGCTGAACCCCTGTATAAATAAACCACAAATTCTTTCAAAATATCTCTGTCATATAGCTGAAGCAGTTCTAGGATGAAATTCAAAATACTGGAATTCTGCAATAGTTTCATCACATCTTATTTTTACTAGTCTCTAACTGTGTGGACATAAAATGTACTTGCTCATCGGACTATGCTAAGTTCAAATGCCTTAGGGAGAAGCTGTTCCCTTTCAGTGGGTATTTTTGTAGTGTGAGATAGGAAAAAGCCTAAGGGAATGAATTTCTGAGTAATGACAGAGATACTGTAGTGTTCATTCACTTGGAAAGTCTTCTTTAAGCACATAATCCATGGGGATGTGTATACATACAAACACACACATACATACAGACATCAACCCATAACATTTATATATACCTGTTTGTTTATACATAGATGATATTACATGTTCTTCTCAAATACTGGTATTTTGCACTTCCAAGTTGTGTAGATTTTTGTAGTCATAATTTTCAATAGGTATTGAAATAAATTAGTAAGTGGCAATAGATGAATGTTATTTTAATGACAAATATTTATGAATATAAATACTTATTATTAAAAAAGAAGTGTTAGATTTTGCAATAATTGCTGACTATATATAGAATATTACATTCTAATACTAAGAACTGTCAACTTTATGGACTAGGATTTTAAAATGAATTCCAGAATTCTTAAACAAAATCAAGGTCTAACTTTAACAACTAGAGACTTAATAAATTCTTGACGCAGGGGGAATAATGAAAGTTAACATTAAATCTAATATATTCCATCCTGTGTAATAGAATGTAAAAACTTATCTTATCATCTGAATATTTTTCTCTGCAGACTCTGTTTAAGAGTTTACCAGTTATTTTTTTGTGTTTTTAAGTGTAAAAGGACAGATGTGTAGATTAGAAAAATATGGTATGTGTGTGTATGTGTGTGTGTGTGTGTAGAGATTATATATGGACATAGATATAGAGATACGTACAGAGAGAGTAGAATAAAACTCAGCTATTAAAAAAGATGAACCTTTACCATTTGTAACAGCATGGATAGAATGGAGAGTATAAGGAGAAAGTCAAGTACCTTATAGAAGCAAAACAAAGGGTCAGATAATACCAAATCCATAGCAAACCCTAGAAATCTGACTATGGAACTGAGGTTACAAGATCAGAAGGCCCACAGGATGATGGTGATGGGCTGTGGGTTATAGCTTGGTAGATATGAAGCCGGGACCTCCAATATAGGTAGTATTGAAATTTAGGCCTTGATGCCATTAGTTCTGTCTGAAAAACAGAGGTAAAGAGGCCTAGAGAGAAAGGGTACTTTTACTTTGTTGCAAATTCCAGGTATGGACCCTGGAGGAGAGAATGTATTAGCAAGAGGGTACATAAAGGGCAATTGGAGCCTTTGGCTTTTAGGAAGAAGAAAAAAAAGAAAGGAAAGGAAAGGAGCAGAGAGGATAGGGACAGAGACTTTTGGAGAGAGGAGAGGAGAATGGCAGGCTGAGAGATTAGGTCCATGTGACCTGACCAAGGGAAGCCTCCTAAGGAGTGAGCTGGAGGTGGCAAGGAGCCATGGTGACCGTTGGAAGAGTAGACAATGTGGAGAGTGTGGCACCACAGCAAGGTGGCCTGAAAAGCTGGTACATGGAGATGGCAAGGGATTTGGAAAGCTGATTTAAGCATCAGCATTTGAAGTTTGAAGCACTTTGGAGAAGTGGAGTAGCTTGGAACGCTAGAGAGAGGGGAAGCAAAGAGAAGGTGACGGAGAAAGATTATACTTTTGCAGAATGCCTACCTCAGGTTTGGAGGGGCAAAGGGGCACCATCATGGACATGTGTCTTTGGGATCTTTGGCATTGAGAATGGTGACTGTGGTAAGATGACTGGCTACTTGTGGCTTTAAGTGAAACAGGGTAGCTACGAAGGGACTTTTTGACTTTGACTGAACACACACACAGGCCTGCTTCTCTCTCCAAAGCAGGCTACTAGCAGTTACATTAACAATGCCTTTACCTTGAACTTTAAGTAGATACACCTATGCCTGCTTCTCTCTCTTGGAAGCAGGCTACAAGCAGGCCATTAGCATTTGCCTTTAACTTTAACTGGATACACCTATCTGCCTGCTTCTCTTTACCAAGCAGGCTGCACACTGTTCACTAGCATTTTCACTGTACCTGCCTACTATTGATATGCAAACATCAGCTACCAGCTTCTCTCTGCTTTCTTTCCCTCTTTCAGACCTAAAAAGAAAAACTTAAAAACACAGTTTAAACTCTACACTTATGGGTTCTTTCCAGCATCCCCAGCCTTCTCAACCAAAATATCAAACCAACACAAGACTATCAGTACAGACTAATTTATTTCTAATGAAGTGATTTTCTAATTATCCTAATAACTACAAAAGAAACATGTAAGGAAAACTCCAATTACTTTAACATTGTCCAAAACCTTTTTCAGCATTGTCCAAAGTTCTTTTCCAGATTGCCCAGAAATCCTCAGTCTCTCTGTCCTGATCATCACCCAAAATCAGTCAGTCAGAGTTCAATCTACGTGTTTGAAGACATCTTTCTTTAGGCGCACTCCTTTGGCATGCTCCAGCTCCTCCATGCTGTCCTCTTCTTGTCGTTTAGGTAGAAACTTCATGGTACTGAACCCAGCAAAGTTCATTTTCTTTTCAGGCCTGACTTTCACATGTCCTCTTCCAGACACAAGTTAAACTCAGCATAACAAACTCCAACATGGAGTTCAAATCTGCAAACTTCTGAATTGCCGTTAACATACATGCTGCTAGCCCAGGCCAGCCTGCAGGTCCCCGTTGGTCATATGACCAAGCTCACATGGTTCACATCTCCATCTTACAAAATGACCAAAACCAAATCACTCTCCTTCATGAATCTCTCTATCTGACCTCCGTGTTGCATCTGATCCTTCACACTCTTTATATACCCTGATTTCCTGCCTTCCAGGAACCATACCTGGACCATTGTACTTCTTCCCCCTGCATCTCCCTGAAGGGAAATTCCAACTAAGGTCATTCTCACATTTTAGCATCTGTCCTTGAATTCTACAATCTTATACAGGAGACAATGGGGGGTGGAGGGTAGCACACCCTATCCTAAGAACTTTTTGTTTTCCCTGTTAAAATTCCCTTGTTAATAAACCCTGTTGTTTGAATGGCAACAACTATGAGCGGGTGAAGCAGACCTGTGGTTTGTTGGTAAGTGGCTTTTGCTCCCTTTCGACCCAATTTCAGGTGTAGATGTGGTGTAGTGTTATGCATAGTTAGATGTGGTGTGGTGTTAGGCATAAGGTGAGACCTTCTGCCTCTAATAAATCAGGACTGCCTTGGTAAATGTGTGCTTGTGTGTGTGTGTGTGTGTGTGTGTGTGTGTGTTACTGGAGCTCTGTAGTTGTACTTTTGAAAAAAGACTTTTGAAATGTGGTTTTTGCTGGCACCAAAGGGCACATATGGTCACTCCCTATCCTGGAGGTGTCTGGAGGGCCAGAGGGCAGGTTCAAAAGACCAAGGTGAATATGCTGTAAATATCTCTGGGGGACAGGGTATGGGCCCTGACAAGAAAAACTAAGAAAGCCAGGAGCAAGCCCTGAAATCATACATTCCACCAGATCCCCTAGCCAATGGTCTAGACTTAAAGATGGTGAGAGGTCCAGAGTGCTGAACCTGTTCTCGATCTCCTAAGAAGCTTCTAACAGTCGAATTCTGAAGAGAAACTGAGCGTTATAGGTGACTGGGAATCTGAAACTGCCTTCCTGCCTGTTGCTGTTGTCATCTGGAGCGAGAGCAAAGTCCCAGGCCTGGTATCTCCCTGAGCTGCTCTTGGTCGTGTGGACCAAAGTCTCACAAAGAGCTGTTTATCAGATCAACTGTCACTGCCTCTGCTGCTGTTTGTTCCAGTGTCCTATACTGTTCATCCCAAACTTTGCACTGTTGCTGTAGGCTGCTGCTGTATTGTTTCACAAGCTCCTTCTTCATGCACCTCTGGCTGGGCTGGCATCTGTGATTTGGATCCTGGCTGCTGCTTGCCAGCTGCCACATCTGCAGGTGATCTTTGCCAGAGTGATTTCATCTTGTAAGAGTGAACTTTTGTTTAGCACTTCCCAACACTGAACTCCAGAGTGAGATTGCCTTAGTGACACTTTGTTACCCTTGTTTCTTAAATAAATAACATTATTATGTTCCCCTGAATTTCAGTGGTCCTACAATTTTGTGTGCAGGAGAACTTACAGACTGTGACCTGTACTCTAGTGGACACTGTCCTCGAGGGTTTTATTACCCAAGCAGCCCTTATCATGTGTGTACATAATATATAATACTATGTTTATTTATATAATAAAATATGCATTACATATATTTTATGTATTCATAATATATATATTTATAAAATATATATTATAATATATATAAAATATATATTTATAAAATATATAAAATATATTATATTCATATTATATGTATATTTTACAAATATATAATATATTATATATTTTATAAGTATATAAAGTATATTGACATATGTATTTATATTTTAGACATATTATAATTAATATAACATTTATATAATATATACATTAATATATTATATATAGAATAGTATGCATAATATATCATATATTATATATTTATATATCAAACATCTATGCCATATTATGTGTAATTAATATATAATATATAACATATATGTATAATATGAATGATATTGTATATTATATTTAGTATTATATATGATTGATACATATATATTATATGATATATGATATACTTATATATAATGAATATATAATATAATATATGATATTATGTATTATATGCATATTTTATATTATATATTTATATATTAGATATTTAAGACTTTTATGCATTACATATATCTAAGACTATTATATATTTCTAAGACTTTCTAGAGTGTTCTAAGCTGCACTCACAGCAGAATCTCACAGCCTGGGAACTAACAAACCATTTAGTTTGCTAGTCAAATTTTCATTGTCATCATCGGCTGCTCCATTTAAAAAATGTGGCTAATTTATTAATAATGCAAATGGACTTTATAAAGAGAAAATAAAGAAAAATTATCAAATTGTCCACTTTGAAAATTACAGTTGTACTTCTGTTTATTTATAAGTCAAAAAGCATACTCCATCAGTCCCATCAAATAATGTCAGTGATTATTTTCTAAAAATATAGGCACTTACAAACTATAAGACATTCAATTTAGCTCACATATCACCCCCCTGCACAGGGCTAGCCAATGAGAAAAAAATTGGCCAGTATATTACCAATTTGACATTTCTCAATGATTTGCAAAGAGTACTTGGGTTAGAAAAAAAAATAAAGAAGTAGCACTTTCACTTCTACTTGCAACTCCTTGACCAAGAATATATCCAAAAATATATCTCTTTGATGTGAGAACAGGAATTCTGTGCATTTTGATTTGATAACCTCTCAGATTATCTCTTGATCTAACTCAATTTAGTCAAAAGTCAACATCCAAATGAAAGAATGGTTGTTATAAAATATAGGTTAAAATGGAGACTGCTGCATTTTCTGTGGGTAAAAGACAGGTAAAACATTGTGACTGTGAAACAATAATACGAACTTAATAAAGGGGGATTGTCTGAGGGACCAGATGCACTTTGTGGTAATTATGGGGAGGAAATCAACAGATTGCAGTCCTGTTGAGTTGATATCAGCTGCCAATATTCCTGAAGATACTGAAAAGGAACAAATATATTGTCAATATGCAAGACAAGGGCATCATGTAAAAGTATAAAGATGTAAAGATTCAGAAGTCATCTAATTAAACAAGTCAGATAATTTGTAACTACAGTCTGCAGCCACCTAGCTCTTGAGTGGAAGAATTAGTCACATTACACATTTCCCATCTTTTCAGTGTTTATTGTTCCATGAGCTGTTATTACTCTCCAGCCAGTACCTTAGGTAAGACCCACTATAGCTATGATGGCAGGTGTTTAAGCACTTCCAGACTCAACAATTACTTCTAACAATACTTAGAAGTAAATAATATATGATAAGCATATTGAATTGTTTATTCAGAAACTAGTATTTATTTTTTGCTTAAGATATCATTGTGACTCACCAGCTGATGGATAAAGCAATATTTGAGTTAATGGTCTATGCAGTATCCACAAATTATAAATTTTTGAAATGTAGTAAAACAATCTTCCTTCTGAATCACTTAACTTCTGGATATAATATTTATAATTCCAATGAGTTAGACAGAAAATTAAAGCAAAATGCCTATGGTTTTGAGCTGGAAAAAAATAGCAATTTATCATTAATGGAAATTACCATTTGAGTTTATTACCATTTGAGTTTATGTATCTCCATATTCATGCAGACTTATTAAGCTGTATGGAAGATGCAAGTATTTCTACCTGTGAGTCACACACAGCACAATGCCTGAAACACAGCAGTGATCATTAGATGTATCAAGTGAGAAAGGTAAATTTTTAGCAGATTTTCCTTAAGAGCTACAAAAAGAAAAATCACACACACACATGACATTTGAATATTAGCAGAAAAATTAACACCATACCCCAAATGTTTATAAACTTTCATTAATATAAGTTAACTATTTTGACATACATCTCTTTAAGTTTTGTATCAAACAAAGTGATTCTGATATTTTTCCTCTGAGATGGAGCTTACTTCTCAAAAGTGTTTTTGTCCTAATGATGAAGTTCACTGAAATCATACTACTTTAGAATTGAACTCTACACAACAGATGCAGTTGGAAGAAGAGGAAAAACTGAATAAGACTTTTCATTTAAGTGGATTTATTTATTTCAATAAGACTAAAAATCATTAAAAATCATTAACACCATTTTCAGTGTTTGCTTGTGTCATTTTTTTAGTGTATTTTCTTTTTTTAACATCAAATAATTTATTTAAATATAAATTTCACATCTTTGTAGTTCCTGGGATCCACCCTCCCACCCTCCCTGATCATTCCCCCTCTGTCACTCCCGCCCCCACCTGGAGTTGTATACTTCAATTTGGTTGTTAGCTTTTGTTGTTGTTGTTTGTTTTTGACTTTTCTTCATAGTTTTTTGTTTATCTTTCCCAATTTCCATATAATAGCAAAACCATTTGGTGTCTGTCTTTATCTTTTTGACTTGTTTCTGCTAATATGATTTCTTCTAGGTGTATCCATGTTATCATAAATTCATCTAATTTATCATTTTTAATTGATGAGTAATATTGTGTCATTTTTTAAACTCAAACTGTAATGCAGTTGGTTTCCCTTTTATATCCATGTCTTTCTTTTGAGTAACATACTTTACTGAAGAAGGAGGTAAATACTTCTCGTATTTTACTTTAAATGATAAATATTTTCTTTACACATACTGTTCATTAATAATGATCAATTTAAGTCTATGTCAAGACTTTTATGCCATTGTCTGAAATATTTGTCTCCTCCTATCCCAACCCAACTAGAGATCCATCTGGCTAAACTATTATGGTCTTTCACTATTAAATTGAGATACAAAATACCATAAAATAGCATAAAGCTGCATTTTTTTGTTATTAAAAATCCAAAGTGCTCTTCTTTTTTGCACTTTTTTTTTCAAATGGAAAATATCTTTGTTCCTGGTGGTTGCTAGAACTTTTTCTAGAGAGTTTCAAGCTACCCTTCCACCATATATGAGAGATTGGGAACTAAAAATCATTTGGTTTGTTAGTCAAATTTTGATGTCATCATCCACTGCTTTCTTTTAAAAATGTGGCTAATTTACTAATAATATCCATGGCCACATAAAGAGAAAATAAGGAAAAAATATCAAAGAAAAACATTACCTGCATTTAATCTTTCTTTTAATTTTGCAATGAATCTGGTAAATCATAAAGTTATCTACTATTCTCAATACTTCTTGATTTTTGTTTCATCCAATAATTAGAGATCCTCTAAGGGGTGCTCTTCAACACTTCACTTCCTAAAATCCAGAAAGTTATTTTTCAATTTGATATTCTCTTTATTTTGTTCCTGCAATAGCAATCTTCACTTTTTTTCTCCAAAATCTGATTAATCCTTTTAACTTTCCATTTCCTCTATTTCAAAAACATTGGTTTTCTACCCAAAAGAAAAAAACACAAACTTTAAAAATATTCATGTTCTTTTTCTGTAGATTAAAGCTTACTATCAATAAAAAGTTCTTGCAAGTTTGGAATTCTGAAATTCTGTAATTTATCTCATATACATATCCAGTATTGTCCATGGGTACCTTCACCAGCATTATCTGCTCTTCTCATTCTCACATCTTACTTGAATTAAATAGAACTTCCTATCTAATCATTTTCCTATATCCTCTACATCCTTCTATTTTGTATCAGAAACTGAAGTATATCTTGAAAATACAACCTGATCTCCCACCTCTTTCTCTCTCATCCTCTCTCATTTTTCTAAAGACAGACTCCTCCAATTTTCAATGCCATCTTCAAAGTGTTATGTGGTTTCAGTTTGTATTCTACCACTTCCTCACTTTGTATAAATTCCCAGGCTCCAGTTACCTCTGGTCAGATTTCAGAACTTTTAATGAGACTGACTGTTCTGCAGTCGCCATAAGATTTGGAAATTGCTGTTCTTCTAGTCATGATGTCTCCTCTTAATTAAGTCTTATCTTTTTTATTTTAATTTTAGATCATTCATCTTTTTCTTCAAGGCAACTGTCCTACCTCCACTTCAGCCAACTTAGATTCCTTTAAAATTCCTTATTTAGCATCATTTATCATTCCTCAATTGCACTATAGTAGTTTGTAAAAATAAATTTAATTTTATGACTTTTATTTTTTCAATACAGAAATTAAACATCCAACAAAAAATTCCTGTCTCTTTGCCCCCTTAATTCTCATCAAATTTTGCCAATTCTTTCTGTGCATACAATTAAATTTACCAACATTACCCCTACATATTAGCAAATATTCTGTCTCCAATCATGGATCATTTAATCTATCTGTATTCTTTAATCAAAAATGATCTTTCTAAGTTATAAATCTGATCTTGCTCCTCTCTTTTTAAATAAGTCCAGAGAGCCCCATGGCCATCTGAGCAAAATTCAGATGATTTTATAAAGTTTGCAAATGTTTTGCAACAAACCTTTTTCATCTTACTCTGTTCCCTACATACCATCTAATATCAAATGTGTCCCTCTGCTTTGATTTTATTCATGTTATTGCTTTACTTGATTGTCTCCTAGACATCTCTGTAGCGATGATCACATGTGCCACTTTTGTTTTCTTAGTTTCATTCTCCATGTAATTTATAATGCTTGTAATTGGTCTATATCTATCTATCTATCTATCTATCTATCTATCTATCTATCTATCTATCTATCTATCTATCTATCTATCTATCTATCTATCTATCTATCTATCTATCTATCTATCTATCTATCTATCTATCTATCTATCTATCTATCATCTATCTGCCTACCTACCTAACATCATTTTTCTATACAGAAGTACATATCTATCTACACATGTCTATATACACACATATTTGTATCAATATATAGGCATGCATTTGCATATGCATGTATGCTGTGTGTATATGTATATATAGATAAATACATATCTATATATAGATATGTAAATATGTATCTATGATATATCTATCTATATCTAATATATTATAGATACATATTTATATTTATATATTTTATATATATATAAATTTATGTTTATATTTGTTTATATTCATAGCTATATATAGCTATAGCTATATATAGCTATAGATATATAGATATATATATCTATATAGATTTAGATATATATCTATATATACATATATAAATATATATCTCTATATTATGTAGCTTTCCATCCTCTCACATATAATTAACTCTTATCGAGAGACATATATTTTTTTCATATTTATTTCTTCAGATCCTAGTATTCAGTATATAATATGCATTTCTTTCAGATTTATTAAGATAATTCACTGCCTTATTGATTAACATTTACTGTGAAACATTCATAATATTAGCACAATTAATATATTATGAAATTCTTAATTGTTTGGTATTATTATCAGTTAAACCTTATCAGTTATGAGGTCATTTGTCTCTTCAATTAAAGAGTCAAAAAATGAGATTGATCAAGAAAATGTTATCATTATCGCCATTATTAAGAATGAAGCACTGAGATTCTAATATATTGATGAAATCTCTTGTTCAAGTCCATGTCTAATTAAAAATTATTAAACTCCAACCCTATTCTCTAACTTTGATTTGAGTATTATTTACAGGAATTCCTGCATAATTAGTGTAAATTAGTATAATTTTTGAAGTGTATGAGCACATCATTGGTTGTATGCATTTGATTTTAGGAATGAAAATATGAGTATGTTTGCAATCTAAAATGTTGGGGACTTAAAATTTCCTGAGAGCTTGCATTGTACCAGAGAAAATTTAAAGTATTATAGTCTATATTGCATACAAAGCAATATTTCACTTATTGTTTTTGGAGAATATCAAGAATATGAAGAAAGTAGCAAGTACATGCAGTATGCAGTGTTTGTTTAATGTTAGAAGTTTTAACATTCGCTTAAGAAATTGATTATCAGATTTAGTTTTCATTAACACAGAAATATTTAAAATAACTCACATTCAGGGAATTCCCTTTCCAGTTTATTTATTTATTTGTTTATTTATTTATTTATATTTAAATTTTTTAAAATTTATTTATATATAGTTTTCACAACATTGTAATTCCAGGGGTTTACCCCCCCCCACCCTTTCTCCCTCTCCCCCCCTTCTCCCTCCTGCTCAAAGTCACGCACTTCAGTTTGGTGCTTAGCTTATTTTGACTTTTCCTCAAGTCCTTTGTTTATTTTTTCCCTATATCCCATATATTAGTGAGACCATTTGGTTTCTGTCTTTTTCTTTATGACTTCTTTCTGCTAATATGATTTCTTTTAAGTACATCCATGTTGTTATAAATTCGTCAAATTTGTTGTTTTTGATTGATGAGTAATATTCCATTTTAAAGTGAGTTAATATCTATAATTATAGTTATTTAAGGCTTAACATATTTGTATATCATGTTGAACCATACCTGACTCTATGCATCTCTGTTCATGTAAGTATAAATGCAAATTATGAGAATGAAAAAAATTAGAAACAATTTACATTTGTTGTAGTCTTATTTCTATGACAGTGGGCAAAGATGAGCATAATCTGTGCCCATGATAATCAGAAATGCTCAGATCATCATGCTAAATGCTGCCCCCACAAAGTGTTTCTCCTTAACATAATAAGAGACTATATTGCATAATAAATAATAAAATATATTTCATAACATGACACGATTTGTTCACTTTAAAATTAAATTCAGCAGTACCATTTCTAAATATCAATATTGTGTGCATTATTGGTAAAATTAAGAAGAAAAAGGGAAATATTTTCACATCCTTAATTTAAAAGAATATACATGTTCTTAATTCAAATGAAATGAAGGGAGGAAGGTAGGGAGGGAGGGAAGAAGGGTGGGAGGGAAGAAAGAAAGGTGGACAGGAAGGAGGGGGGAGGGAGAGAGGGTGGAAGGGAGATTGGGAGGGAGATATAAAAATTTTATGTAACATCAGTTTGGAAAGCTATACTCATAATTTATTTTAAGTGGGTTTGCTTTAAATTTGTTTTGATGGAATGAGACAATGTTATTTAAATGTTTCCCCTCAAGATCACATATTTTCATGGTCCTGGGGAGCTAAATAATCAGGCATAATTTGATAGCCCCAAAATTCTTTTGTCTCCTTTATATAGGATCTATAAGATGTAATATATTTAACTATATTCCCCAAAAGAGAGTATCCATTTTACTAAGCTGTGGACAACTGTTTCACAGAAACAACATGAAGACAAACATATAGGACTACTTTTTATACATACATAAGCATTTTAGAACACATTAACTCTAAAATACACTAACAATAGCTCTTAAAATATACTCTGATGGTTTCTATTCCCATTGCAAAGACTGAGTGAAAAGCTTTTGATTCTGAGCTTTAAAACCCACATTGTATAAAAAAAAGTTGTAAATTAGACATGCATTTGAAATGTGGCCAAATATGTAGTTAGTGATTTTGTGAACAGTCAGATGACTCTGAAAACATGCATTCAGTCTGCTGCAAAATAAATGTAATTTCTATTTCTTGTTCAGATGACATAAGAAACCACAGACAGACTTTTTCTTTATTGTCTAGTTTTTGATGGTTAAAAAAAGACCTATTGAGGAGGAACAATATTTCCAAAGATACTAAGTAGTATATTAGTCATATTACTTCATTATTCTATGTTAATAATAAATAACTTCATATACTCATCTGATTCACTCCTGTAATAAAATTACTTCTTCAGCAGGCTAAACCCAAAGGAATACACACATCTCCAGAGCTTCACTGGGTCAGTTTGATCTATATACCAAATTCTGTCCCATTATCCCATTATGTGTGATGGCCCCTGTTTTCATGATTCTTTTAACACCAAGCACAACTGAAAAGAAAATCAGTGATTTCAAAAATTTTTAGTCTATAGGCTCCATTTCTAAATTCAAACTGTAGAATCATTGTCTCTTTATCCTCACCCAGCAGCCTCTACATATCATTTTGGCACCACTTAATCATATTCTAACTAATCTCCTAGTTTGCTTTTCATATCTACACTTGCTTAACTCTTACCCAGGAATCCAAATTAAATTACTTACCAGTTCAATATATTTTTCTGGTCTAATAATGCCTAAATTATTTGGACAGAATTCAGTGGCAAATTAAGTCATTGACTACATTTGAATAGTTTTAAAACCTAAGAAACAAAATATATTCTATTTTTCATAGACTTTCACTAAGTTAATAGGAATTGTGCAAAACAACTGCAAATACCCCATAATTTCTTTTGATCTGTAAGAATCGATGAATTGGATGTCTTCAATTTGTACCTATTCCCAAGTATTTTTTTGGGTGTGTTATAATTCAACTCATCTGAAATCTCTCTCTTGACATTTTTCAGTCTTGTGTTTGAAAAATTTAGCCAACATTTTATTTTTATTTTCCCCCTAATGTCCCACACCGTGCTCCAAGTTGTTTCTGTATTCTAAACCACTGTTGGACAAAATTGTAAGGTCACTGAATTTTTGCTATCAACCCACAACTAGCCCCTTGTTTTCCTCATCAATCATTTTCTTGGAGCGTCTTTTAAAGTTCCTTATAGCAGCTCTTTTCATTTTTCCAGAATCCCTCCTGTTTTCAATATTAGCCCAGCTTATCTTGCTCAGCAAGTAGTCTTGCCTTTTCATTTTCTGGTAAAACTAAAATCATTGCACATGATTTTCACAAAGTTCTTTCTCTAGACAAACCCAACAGCTGTCAACACATACTTTTCTCAATAGAAGCATGTCTATATTTTCATATAACATACTTGGTAGGCTATCTTGACCCCACAAATTCCTTTTCTGCCAAACATCCTTTCAGTGTTCCTTTCTATTCAACAATACATATTATGTAATTCCCCATAAGATTTAAAATGCTATATCAAAGAGTGAGGTACAAGTAACTTATCAAGATCACTGTCTCTACTTTGTTAACTTTTATTTGAGAATATTTTTTCAATATTTAGAGGTCAACTTGTAGAAATAAAGAAAGAGAATCAGTTCTGGCATTTTCAAGGAACTTCCAGATAAGAATAACAAGAAAGATTGTTATTGAAACTAAAAGAACTAGAGAAAATATTATTAAAGTTGAAATTTTATTGTATAGGTAATATGCTAAAATTCAATGTGTGGTAATATGAATCTTAACAAATAGTGCTTAAAATAATCATGCATATTTAAATTAGGTAACATTATCTCATTTGGAGAAATACTTGTAAGTAAATTATTAAATGCTTTTAAATTTTGATTGGATGAAAGATTCAAATTATTTTCCTAATGTCCCCATTACAATATTTATTCATTAACTTATAATATACAACTTCAAAGTTGTATGATATTAAACTTTTCATTTTCTGGTAAAACTAAAATCATTGCACATGATTTTCACAAAGTTCTTTCTCTAGACAAACCCAACAGCTGTCATCTTTGTATGCATTTTGTTCCCCTTTGGTATGATCTCCCCAACCTCTTTCCACTCCGGTCACTCCATCTCCTCTCATCACTGTTCTCTGGTCCATGTTTAGTCCTTTAGTCTCTTTCTCTTTTTATGGAGCAATGCCTTTCTACTGGGTGAGGACCTGTGTTCCTCTGGTACATTGAACCATGCTGCTCAGCTTTCCAGTCATAACTTGTATTGGGCAGTCAGTCTGGACTCATTTGGAGGCTGTTCATTCTTGCAGGATGTCTGTTCCTTTCTGTTTTCAGTCTTTTCTACTTGTTGTTGTTCTTTGTTCTTTTTTCCATGTCATAGTTCTGGCCTTGAGCTTTGAGAGCTTGTTTCCACTCCTTCATTAGTTGGGGAGTTCCTTTGAGGAGACAGATGTCAGCTGATGGTTAGTTTGGTTGGTGTCCATGAGTATGGTTTGCTGCTCAGCTGTCAGGCAACTTCCATATCTGTGGCCTTTTTCACAAAATCCAGCAAGGGTATACTTCACTTTTGTTAGAGGCCACTCAGCCAGCACTCTAGCTCCTAGACCCAGTGACGCTGTTAGAGCAATGCTGCCATTTTGTCTTTATATATATTGGTCTCACAGCTCTGTGTTCTGTGATTCTGCCTAAGCTTTCTTGGGTCCAATCTAGGGGAAGTGTGTGTCAAGGGCTTTCAATCATATCCTTCACCTCATCTGTTTCTACACATGGGTTCTTTGTGGATTTATTTCTGATAAGGACTGACAGGAGTAGGAGTAAACCAGCGGGGGTTAATCCCTCCCCATGCACGCACACACCCTTTGGCCCCCCACTTCGGCAGAGCTCCCCCACCTCCCACTGGGTCCAGGGAGCTCACAAAGGTTGCCCACAACACATATTCCCTCCCTATACCTTGGGGTGGCAGCTGAGCAACCCAGAATCGTAGATCCCAAAATTCAGCTGACCAGGAGGAAGCAGGCGAGATGGCCATTGGGCTAGAAAACCAGGGCAACTGCAGTGGGCAGGGCTTCCCCCACTTCCCACAGGGTCCAGAAAGCCTGCTCAGGTTGCCCACAACCCATGTTCCCTCCCCATAACTTGGGGTCACAGCTGGGCCTGCTGGAATCCTCCCCATTATAGTATGTAGCTCTTTCGACTTCTCAGGCCCTACTGCAAATTTTTAACATTAACATAAAGTAATTTTCTATCCTGTACTGTTCAATTTCACCATGGATTATAGTTAACAATATCTCTGAGCATCTCTAATACACATATAGTTAATAGTCACAACTGAGTAAGCCCAATAGCTCTTTGATTTAATTCTGACTTGAGATCAGTGGTCCTACTAGAGAGAGCATATGGTAATTGTATTAATATGTCTCTGTATATCTTCAATTTCATTTAATTCAACAAAAACTCACTGCCTGTATCACTCAGTGGCTATCACTTGGGTGAACATTGGGTGATAAAAGGAAGTGAGATCATTCCTTCTTCTGAGAAATATTCCTTATGCCAATGTTATAGATGTGGACCAACATTGACATCAGGAGCATATGACAAATGTGATTTGGGAAAAGTCACCTACTGGAGTTAGATAAAAGCACAGAGGAGAGACTGTTCATTTAATCTACAGTAGGTTTGGAGAAAGTCATGAAAATGAAAGGATTCCAGGTAGCAAAACAATTGCAACCTGAAAAGATAGGCAAATTATCTCAGTATATTTAAGGAATAAGAAATAACTGCACCTAGGATAAGAATTCAGGTTAGGCAAGTAGGACAGAGATTGGTTACAGTAAGATTTGTGCAAGTCAGCTTTATAAAAGGAATAAAAGAATGCAATTATCTTGATGAAGCAAGGAAAGACTGAAACTATGAAAATGATGTGTCTGGTTAGGAATTTCCAAAGTAGATTCATGCCAAGCAATGACATACATAGTTTTTAGCCTAAGGTAGAATCTAAAGTAGAGTTTGGGGGAGAAAATTTGAAGTACCTTAGGAAAGGAATAGACAAGACTAAACTCAAAGTGACAGCTTCACAACCTGTTTTCCTTCCTTTTCCAGTTTCCAGCACTCCCTGAACTACTCATGCTTCCCTTTGAACATCAAAGTCAGCAAATGTCTTTCCAGTCTTTCTTAGTACAATATCTCTTTATTTCTGACTCTCCTGCTACTTATTCCTCATTTAATAATTATTGTGAGTACATTGGACCTACATGGGAAATCCATAATTTTCTGATCTGCTTAACAAAATGTGACGACAAAACAAATGTGGAAACTTTGGAAAGCAGATATTTATAGAAGAAAGAGTAGTCTGTATGCCAGGCTAGTGAACAGGTCTGACTCTGGATAAACAGTGCTACTAAATCCCATAGGATTGTAGAAATAAATTCTAATTAATTATGTATTTAGCATTCAAAACAGTGCTCAAACATATTACAAATCCATATGTCTCATAAAAGCAGAGATAATCAATATAATTGTATAGAATGATTTTGAAAAGTCCCTGCTTTGCCAAAAGATTGTCATGTTTTATCTGCTGATGCACTTAAAATAAGGATGTTGAAATGAACAGGTGACTGCACCAGGATTGTTACACTGCACTTCATGTGCTAAGGCACACTGCATGGTGTTCCATTGCAAAAAATCAAATCAGTTCTATTCAATACAGTTCTATTCACTATAATAATAACATGTTATTATTAAATATCTATATGACTTTTTCTCTTATCAGTCTGCTGCTTCTCTGATTATTTGTCAGCCTAGAAAAACGCAGAAGGGTATGGATTTTTTTTTCCTTTGCACACCAACAATGCAATATTTATGCATGTCTTCATGCTATATCAGGTTGGATTGTCAGTTTATACTTAGTATTATTAATATTATCTAAAGGTTCTTAAGTGATTCAATGCTATTGTTTACATATTTCTTCATTTATAACACTCAAATACTAAAAATAACACAAGTTAATGCCAAAGTTGACTTAATCATCTCACATCCTGTTATTTTTGTGTGTGTGTGTGTGTGTGTGTGTTAAGAAACATATTGCCTTATTGACCTCTCAGGATACTAGGGATAAGAAGTCATAATTTAAAAAACTACAATATGCAATACTTCTGACATGGACTTGCTTATTAATACGCCTTTATCACAATGTCCAACATTTTGCATTTTTGTAATTTTTTAAAGAAATAACAGTTACAAAGAAAAATATCATCATAAAAATATTTTCATAATATGAATCTTCTGCTTTTTGGCATTTAGTATGTTTGCATGACTCTCTTTTTCTTGTGTGAAATTAGGGACTTTCTATGGCTTCAGTTCTATATATCCTCTGATTAGATTCTGTATAACATAAAAATGGGTACAAATAAACATTTGTCTAGGTAAATGTCAAAACCCAGGTGTCTCATGTTAATTGTGGTGCCGTTTTATTCAAGTTAAATAATTATGTCAAAAGAAATTACAGCTGCTTTTATTTGGTAATTATAGTTACCAGGTATTTTTCAGAACCAAGTAATAGTGAGGCATAAGAATAAACCAACTGAGCACAGAAAAAAAAAAAATATATATATATATATATGTATGTTAGATTTAAATTTTGACTGCATGCCTAAAAACACTTTCCACTTAATAGGAAAGTGTTATTTTGCTATCTGTTTTTCATTGAGGGCTGGAGTAGAAAATTATTAAAGATTCACACACAGTAGTCTACTATGTTGTGCCAGGCATGCACCCAACAGGTATTCCATAACTACTAATCACTACTACTGTTTCAGTACTCTAAGGTGGTCTCAGAACATTGTATAATCAATAGGAAAAGGGCACAAATTGCATTAGTGAATTTTTTTTTTATTATCATCTCCAGACAAGGAGGGCAAGATGCAAGTATAGCAGGTACCTACAATCCAATTATTGTAAATAGTTGTATGTAGGACTTCATGAATAAAATGTCTACCATTTGCTCTAAATATTGCAATCTTTCTCTATGCAGATTGGAAACAGGGAGTGGGAAAAAGAATTGTTTGACTTAGAAGTCCAGTTTTAAGTGTTAACACTTTGTATTCAGGTTCACGATATAAAGCATAAAACATGATTCTTGAACCTTGAAAAAATTCTCAAATATCTTGAGGTTTCTCAATTTCTTATCCCAAAATGAAAGAAACACACACAGACAATGCAAATGTAATGACTGCAGAGATGAAATGGAAGATGAGTCATTAAGGGGATGCATCACTGTGAAAATATGTCCCTGAGCAGTTAGATATAAAAACTGTAGCAACTATCTCATTTTCATCCATTTATTGAATCAAAGGAGAAATGATGTAAAGTAAGGAAGAATACACACTTGTATCTTTCACCCACATTAAAGAAAGTAAAAACCCAGAGAAGCTGTTCATATCAGTTTGTTCTGCTTCGTTGTTAATTATAAACAAAATTAATGTTATAAATTGTTTTTGAAGTCTCTGTGTTATACACTTAAAGGGTATTTTTATTTGTTCTGAAGTATATGTAAAAATTTTGGTATACCCCCACAAGAAGTGTTACATACTCATACCAATATGTTTTGAATTCAAGCATATAAGAATATGATTAAAAATTAAAATTACTCATATTTTCTAAAGCACAAATCAGGACAATTATCCTTCACTATCTACTTCATTTTCTCCCTGTGTTTGTTTCCTTTCCTAAAAATGATTTGAGGTTATTAGTCAAGAGGAAACATGCGTTATAAGTATTTTTTAATTAGACATTTGTTCATTTTTATCATATTATGTAAGAGTTGAAGTGATTACGACTTTACATTTCTATTTGCAAGTATATTTTGCTTAAATTAAAATATTTTCAAATATCTTTTGCAATATATTCTAAATATCTACAAAAAAGCAGTTGGAGAAATAAATGACCTACAAGAACCAGCTACAGGGTGGTAATCAAATCTGTAATATTGTGTCTTGAAAAGAAATCATGGAGCTGCATACCAAATACCTGACATGATTTTTCCTACTCCCAAAGAGAATATGACTTTCCCCCTGCAAAACATTCAAATTGTAGTTTATATCCAATGCTCTCAGACTCTCAAATTGTTTAAGACTTTAAAATTTAATCAAGGGATTTCTTAATGGAAGCTAGGAAGAGCAACATCAGAAATACATTTGACAAAAGGGTAACAAATTTCTACTTAATTATTTACAATGCCCAAATAAGGCTACAGAAAGACAGAAAAGTAGTCAGACTCTGGCGAATCAAACTCAGCTGTCTGAAAGAACAAGGACATCAATTCGTCCTCACACCATGCAAACAGTTTTCAAGATTGCATCTTGTTGATCTTGATGAAATTATAAGACTAGGATCTAAAGCTTTATGCTAGTAATTTATGGCCACAGGTCATTCTGAATTGAATGTTTTCAGAGTATAGAAAGTCTATTTGTCATTTGCATTCATCTCAGTTTGCCACCTAAAATATTTGTTTTTCATTTTCTCTCTTTCTCCCCACCCCCTTTTTTCCACCTTTCCTCCTTTTCCTTTTTCACTATCTATCTGGAATAGAACATACATGTTTTTCACTGAGCCTAATATTATGACAGCCATCTGCAAGAAATGGTAAATTCAAATGATTCAGATCATTAAATTTAAGTCAGGAATTTTCTATATCATCCAAATACTAAGATGGAATTATAGCATAAAAAATCATTGCATTTATTTAATAGGTAAGTTCCTTCAATTTTATATTTTGGATTATGTATTTATTTACTTCCACAAATAATTGCCCAGAGTTACTATTACTAAATTCTAGAAGTAAAATTTCAGATCAGTGCATGTTTTTGAAATATAATAGGTTTATTAGTGTTAACCTTTTAAAATTAAATTTTATGGCATATATTAGATTTAAGTTTATATAAAGATGGCATTGGATATTTTCAAAATATGCCATCTTAAATAAATCCATAGGATTGTAAAAAATAAACATTTTTGAAGTGATGCTGTTAGTTTAATTTTACAATGAAAATATAATGGCTAAGTAATTCTTACATACATTCTTAGTTACAGACTTAATTTGATAGATTAGGTTAACTGAACATACAAGTTCTTAGTAGTATATATAAAACCAAATTATCTAATCAAGGAGTTGTCCCAGTATACCTTAAAACTTTATATTGCAGCATTCATATGGAATGAAATTCAGAATCTTGTATCATATTAAATGCAAGATGCTGTCATTAATAGAATTAGCCTAGTATTGTGTAATATATAATATTGCAATTGTAGTTAGACAAACATATTACAGAAATAGTTGCATGAATTTTCTAAAATTCTGAAAGTCACAAAGTCATTGAACTTTAGATTAGAAGGAATTCTATGAATTCATGATGTACCATCTGGCAGGAAATTTCTTTCACTTATCTTGCATAGTAGTTGTCCAGTCAATGAAAGACTAATATGAAAATACCATGCATATCCATAATCCAAATTCTCTTATTATTTATCATATACATTCAATTATTTAAAGTAATTAAAAACTTGTGCCGTGCCTGTTATAAAAGCAAAAGTAATAGGGATATCTGTGCTATCTCCTTTTCTCTTGTTTAAAGATATATATGTATATGAACTAGAAGTCTCACATTTCTCATAAAAAAATTCAGTATATGTCCATGCTTATTGGGTTTTTTTTGTAAGCTTGTATACAAGGTTCATCATTCTACAGACAACCAACATGTAAGGATTAATTGATGACTTTTTCAATTTAAGTTAATTCTAAGTGGTCAAAATTTTTATAATGTCAACTTTTTCATCATACCAGTCTTCAAAAATTTGCTAATATTTACTGAAAACACACATTTAAGCACAGTAAAAAAAAACATTCATACAGCATAAACTCTGTTTAATGAAAATTTCTAAGCCATTCTATTTTGGGAGAACTCATTAGGAGCTTCCATAATAGTCAATGGTGGTACACATTACAGTGTAGACTCATTAAGAAATGATAGTGAAAGTAGTGTTGTTCTATTTTAGGAACTGTGCAGAGACTAAGGTAGTGCCTTGTTTACAAATAAACATGTTATTAGCCCAGTACACTTTCATAGAACCTCTCAGAAAATATGAGTCTCATAGGTCAGACCAAGACTCTCACTGCTTTCTTCTGTACTACACAGCAGATAAGTTAGCTCCCCTTCTATCCCAACTTCCACACAGTTGAAGCAAGCTAAGGGCAGGTGGAATGTTGTACACGGTATGTTAGTTGTCATGGCTGGCAACCCCAGAGCTTGAGAAACCCTAATCTTTCATAAAAATGACTGCTAGTGAGCCAGTCCACATTCTCTCAGGAGAAAAACATTATCTCTTTCAAACTGCACCACAAACAAACCTGCCAACAACCCTGGAGAGGGATACTATTTCTCTCTTTCAAGGCTGCTTCCTATATCAACATCTTCAGAATTTATTCCAGGACAAAAACTGATATAAGCACAGAAATGTCATAGATAATTATCTTTCAACTTTGATATGTGAGATTGCACTTTATTTTGATTGTAGGATTTCAAAACCAGTAAAGGCAACTAGAATTGACAAAACTGTTACCATGATCCAAAGTAACCTAAATATCTCAAGTACATGCGTCACTAAGATTTGTGACAGTTTCACAACTAATTTATCTAAATTTTGAAATTATAACATGAAATACTTTTTTTTTTCCAGGTTGAATAGTCTTTTGTTGACATCAGGATCAGCATAGCTGCTAGTTAGAAATTCTAAATCAAACTTTCAATTATGGGAGAGGAAGACCTCCTGTATATCACCGGTCCTCAAAGAGGACATCACCAAAAGCAATGACTCCCATGGAACAAGAATGGAGAGATCCATTTGCCCAGAAAAAAATCTTGTCTTACACAAAAGCAGTCAGTACTACCATGGATAGTTTTAGTTTTCGAATGTCTTCTTTTCTCTTTCTCCTTTTCTTCTGGTTATAATTTCCTGCCATTTTTAACCTAGCTGCAATGTGTTTCACTCACCTCCTGTAGCATCTCAGACACTGCCACCTGAAGGTGTGGTCTTTGTGTCTGTTCCCATATGCCAAGATGCCCAACTGATAGCCACCAACCAGCGACAATATATTTCATCTGTTGAAGTTAAACTACTCAGTAATCTGCAGACTTGTGCTGCTTAAACTGTCAAAATCCTTCAGGATTTTGAAGGAAAGTACTTTCAGTTAGTAATTTGTAGTGTATGTGATTAGGGCTTATTTTAAAATATGTGTGGGCACTGTGAAGAAGGTAAAGGCACAAACCAGGGGCTGGATGAAAATAGTTGTTCCACATCTAATCAACAAAGGATTAGTTGACAGAAAAATAAGATACCAAACTTTAAATAGGCAGACAAAGTCTAAAAGAGACATGATGTAAGTTATAAGCAAATACATCAAAAGATTACAGAAATGGGCAACAAAGGCATGAAATATACTCTGCTTTAGTTGTCAGAAAACTTATAATTAAAACTCCAAGAAATAATATTATGTACCACTAACTTGGCAAGCATTCAGACTTTTCAGAATATGAAACTCTGGCACACTTGTGTTCCTGAGGCACTGATATTCTGCCTGTGAGTTAAATCTGGTATAAAGACATCTAGAAAACAACTTGGTGACATAGCAAGTAAACTCATGATTTATCACAGAAACATAAAACCAAACACTATGGAAGCTTTGTTTTTAATGTCATACAACTGGAAAAAACCTAATATTCATTGAAGGAACAGTTAACTATTTTTTCCTTTGAGAATAGTGGGGTGTCATCATGAAAGACATACAAAACATATGGACTGTAGGGTCAGACATTATTACCGGTACAAGTTTCTCTGTCTTTAAATCATGGCAGATGATCAAAAGTATAAAAATGTTAATATGTATCCCTGCTATGGGACTGAACAGAACTAGAAAATATTTCATAAGCCAAAGCCAAAGCTGCACAATAAAATTTTTATTGTAAATACATAATTAATGAACAAATCATCAAAAATATAAAGAGAATAAGACAAATAATTTAATTTGGAAAATTTTGTGTGTGTGTCTACATAGAAGTGTGTGTTTTCTGTTTCTCTGGGAGAACAGACTCTGGTGTTAAAAACAACACAAAAGGACTGGTAATGTGCCCTTTAAATGGAAAGTGTGAGTTCACAGACCTTTAATTTTTTATTATTATGCTTCATGCTTCATAATTTACACATGGATCTAATGCTTTTTATGTACCAACTATTTAACAAATGATTATATATATATATATATATATATATATATGTAGCTCCACTAAAAATGCTAAATAGGTATCTGTCTACACACACATACACAAGAGAAAGAGATAATTTAGTAGTCTGTCTTGTTTGGCTTTGGGTGATGCAGGCAATGTATCAATTCTATGGTATTATAAAGTTTGGAGAAATCTTCTATATGTAACATTATTATTGCAAAAATAATATATAGGGTTTCTTAGACTAATTGTCCCTGACTTTGGAGTTTTAGTTGTCTTTTTATACCAGCTACATACATTTCTCTCAATAGCGAATTAAAACTTTATACTTGATCTTAGCTAAAAGGCTGAAAAGACATAGGAAATTAAAAGTTTTAATCTCTTTCAGTCTGTTCTATAGTTAAAAATAAGAAATGCAAAATTAGGGTTAGTGTGTGGCTTTAAATATTTTTTCATATTGACTCTAGGAACCATATGACCATATTTGAGCAACTGGCAAGTTGGAAAGCTTGCTACCATTCCTTGTCCCCTCTTCCCTACATCATTCTATAGATAATTGCTAAAAGTGATTTAATGTTTTAGGTTCATTATAGCTTTTTTTAAAATGAATATTTTCCTCACAATATTCGTTTTGTCTAAGTTATAGATGTTTGTTATTTTGTCATAGTGATAGAAAATGAGTAGAGAACTTAGGTTTTACTATGCTACCAATAAGAAAGGGATCAAGCAATTTAAATGTTTCACCTTTTTTGTAAAAAAATTTGCTTTACATCAAATTTAATTTTTCAAGTAAATTTTGTATAATATCAGTACTGTTGTGCAATACATCTGTTTTATAGACTAATAAATTATTAATGACTGAATTTTAAAATAAGACTCCTGCAAAACAAAATTAATATTTTATGAAGCACTGAATTTTGTGGCATCTAAATGCATATATTAGAGCTTCTCTGGGTCCCATCTATATATGTATATTAAAAAAAAATCCATATCCTAATTTTTGTATTGCACTGATATTAACTATCTCTATTTTGGAGAATCTGGGGTGTGATTTTTCTTATTAATAGTGAGTCTACACTGTGGAATTAAATGCACCATCAATATAGACTGGGTAAAACTACAAAGAATATGTAAATCTCAATGTCTGCAAAATGCATTCTCAGTATCATCATAAATAATATAAAAGATGTAGAATTTATGTTTTGATTTGCTTTCTTATCTGCAGATCTTAAAGTGAAAAACTAGGTTACTTTGATGAGATAGACTCTGCTTTTAAACTATTTTATAGCAATTTGTGATTATACTCTAAATTTGACGTCAAAATTATACTCTAGATGTAATTGTCCAGGATAGCTATGCATGTGTTTTCCAAATGTGTGTTTAAGGAACTCCATATTGTAGATATAATTTTTTTCTTAAATTAAAATTTGTAATAATCCTAGTCTCAGGTTTAAAATGTTTTCATTAATGATTCACTAAGTGATAAAATTGCATTTATTTTCATATTTTCCCCCTAGACTTAAATGCAACAATGGATACAATGGTATAATTTGAATATGGAAAAAAAAATCACTGATAATTTTCTTCATTTTTATTGAATAACTTATCTTCTCCCAAAGCACTAAGTAATACTTGTAGTGTAAGAAAATATAAACAATTTTTAATACAAAATATATGTGCATGAATATCTCCATTGTGATATGTGAAGGCATATGCAAATGTATGATATACATGTATGTGTGCATGTGCTTATGTATGCAAATAAATAAGATAGAGACATTTATGGTAAAATGATGACTACATAAGCTAAAACAGAAATTCTGAAATCAATCATTGTTGCATCAAAACATGAAAATTTTATAATGAGTTATATTCAACCACATATATTTTTAAGTACAGCAAAATTCTAAAGATTACCATTAGAGGTAAATTTTCTAATACTAAATGAGTTAATGCAGGAAATAGAATGTGAATGTAATAGCTTTAGTATCACTTCTTAAATAAGATCAAACATTATTATTAGTTAAAACTTTTGACTCGTTCAATCATTTACTATGACTTACAATATTGCTATATTACTATAAGACTATATTATTATGATAAAACATTTCATTTGCTTCTGTTCTTGCAGTGGGCTGAATCCCTCAGTCTTAAACTCAAAGAACATACTACCTCCTCTGGTCATTCTTCCTGCAACCCACAGATGTAAATAACTTTAGGTAGGGACAAGCTGTTTCAATGCTTTATTATACTTTAAATTTCTTTGGGTCTGTGATATAATCAATTTCATCATTGTGTTTTCTGTCAAATACACCCCCAAACATATATTTCTTATATTGTCAATTATTTTCATTCTGAAGACTTTCATGCTTTTTCAAATTAAGTAGAGGTTGCTCTATATGTCAACTAAGTTATACATTATAGAATTGTAAAATATGAAAATAATGCTTCTATATCCCCATAATTACTAAATCATTCAAGCCCCTGTCTTTTTCTCCTGAGATATTAAATGACTGCCAAAGTCATCATACTCACTTAATTGATTTTTTTTTGCTAAAACACAGATCTGATCATATCTGTCTTCTTAAAATCCTAAAATATACCATTACCTATAAGCAAATATTCGCACATTTCAACATGATTTAATGGCACTTCTGGCCAGAGACAAACCTCTCTGCAACATCCTTCCCAATTATTACCCAATTATGTTACCTAGTTCTGAAGTATATTATGCCGTTCTGCATTTCTTCAAGTTGTTTCTTCTGAACTGAACATCTAAAACATTTTATTGCTAGTATTTCTCCTGTAAGTTTAGATCAAGCATTACATCTTCAAACTATCTCTCTAATCCACCTAAAAAGGGAATCTGTTGTTCTCCTTACTTTTCACCAAAATCTGAACATTAAAATATTTACTTTACTAACAATGGATTGCTTTTATTTCATCAATTGTTGAGTCTCAGTATTGGAATTTATCAAATAGACTGTATACACAACTAAATAAAAACAAAACAAAAAGCCCAATCAAAAAATGGGGAGAAGAACTAAAAAGACTCTTCTCCAAATTGGAAATAACAAATGGCCAACAGGCAGATGAAAAATTGCTCAATGTCACTAGCAATAAAGGAAATGCAAATCAAAACCACAATGAGATACCACCTTACAGCAGTAAGAATGGCCCACATCTAAAGAACAGGCAACCACAAGTGCTGGCAAGGATGTGGGAAGGAACACTCTTACACTGCTGGTGGGAATGTAAACTGGTCCAACCACTATGGAAAGCTGTGTGGAGAACCCTCAAATTAATGAAAGTGGAACTACCATTTGACCCAGCAATTGTTCTCTGGGGAATCTACCCAAAAGAGACTTCAATGTGTGTACAAAGGGACACCTTTGCTCGGATGTTTACTGCAACACTATTTATAATGACAAGGACATGGAAGCAACCTAAAACCCCCAAACAGAGGACTGGATGAAAAACATGTGGTATATATACACGATGGACTATTACTCATGAATTAAAAATGACAAATTTGATGATTTTATGACAACATGGATGAACTTAAAAGAAATCATATTAGCAGAAAAAAGTCAAAAAGTAAAAGACAGAAACCAAATGGTTTCACTAATATATGGGATATAGTGAAAAAATAAAAGTCTTGAGGAAAAGTCAAAACAAGCTAAGCACCAAACTGAACCACACAACTTTGGGCAGGAGGGAAAGGGGGAGAATGAAGAGGAGGGTGGGGGATGGAGGGAAATCCCTGGGATTACAATAATGTAAAATTTATATATAAATAAATTAGGAAAAAAAAGAATGTATGCTTTATTGGATTTTAATTTTCTGTACGGAAAGTTTATTATTTTTAAAATACCAGACTCATTATAGGACTGAAACCTAGATGGCACCTATTAAAAGAAAGGACAGAATGAGATAAAAAATATAGATTGTAAAAGTGACATTTTATGTTAATTTAAGCATCTACACTTTAAACATTTATTTGAAAACTAGAGATTGTTTTCTGAAGCAGTTATTTAAAAATTTAAAATCTTTAGTTCCACAGAAATAAAATGTCCTCATCTTTGAGAGTATGAAATCTATCTTTTAACTGTTGATTCATCTGCATATTAAAGTTTAAAAATACTTACAAAATATTATAAGGAAATGCCATCTTTTAAAAGTTTTCCATAGTTTTTAAGGAACATGTTCATGTGGGTTATGAACTAATTTGTAAGCAAAGTCACCTCTTTGTTTTGGTAATGAGCAAAGCTAAATTATGAAATTCTACATCCCTGAATCTTGACTATAGTCAGGTTTCCTCATATGCCAATTCAGCTGTTTCCAGATGTCTCAAGATGGCATATTAATAAGTTTTGCCTCTATAAACAGAACTGCTTAATAGAATTATATGAGTTGTTTAATGATTTCAGTTTAAACATGCTCAAATAGAATGCTTCATTTTTAATTTCTACTTTCTATTTACTTTTTTATTGTTGCTGAGGTAACACTGCGTTATAACACTATGTGATATAAGGATATAAGTTCATACTCGTTCAATATATGCTACCACACCATGTCTATCATGAAAGCAATAATTACTCAAAAATTTATATATACATATATATATATATATATGGTCCATGAATATCTCTAAATGTAATTATTGTATAGTTAAAGGATTAAGTAAATAAAAATCAGTATTGTTTTTCTCCACTGTTTTAGTCATCTTTCTAAACCCTTAAGAAGGGTTTGATTTTTCTGTTTATACGTACATACACACATAGAACATAAGGAACAATGTCTTCAGTGCTATATGGCCTGTTTTTAAATCTTTATCTTCCAGATTGTATAGACTTTTACTATTGATTTGACTTATCTTACTCATCTTCAGAAATGAAATGAGTTTTCTGATTAACTTGACTTGTTCTTAAATATATAAATTAAATACCCCCAATGTGTCTGCTCACATCTGGTATTCCAGATGTTTGCTATAATAATCATATAAAAATCAACACAGCCTTTGCAGGGCCATGAAAAACACTGCAATGAATAAGACAGAATTGTATCCCTCCCTGCTTATGATTTCAAAACATCAGGTATTCCATACAGCACAACCTAAATCAATCCAAGTAGTTCCAAATAGTTTTAAAGTTCTAAATAGCGTAGAATCATTTCCCATTCAAGATTTTCTGGAGTACAGAGATTTTAAGAATGCCATGAAAAAAAGCATCATAAAATATATTCATCATGATGACATTTCTTTTATAAATCAAAACTGGGTTTGTTGGGATATGATGCAGTCTGAGTCAGACAGTCATGACCAGGAGTCTTGGGAGCTACAATGAAGAGGGCTGCAGAGGAAGATCCAACTAGCAGGCATTTGGAGAGAGGGCAGTGCTACATAGGTGTCACTTCTGAGGTCATTACCGTCAGATAATGGGAGAGTGAAACAGATATAAGGGTGATAAAGCAGACAAAGGATAGCATCGAGGTAGAGGACAGGTCTCTCAGTGTCCCTGGGTTCTCACCTGGGAGGAGATTCAACTAGATGCCCACTCAGTTACAGAGAATAACAATGTTTATTAACAAACAGAGGAAACGAAATTTGCCTCGGGCTACAATGGCTGGTTATCTCACCCCCAACAATATCTGTGGTGTCGGGGAGTACAAAGCAAAAGGCCGTTATTTCAAGATGGGACTGTCCCATCAACCAGGGACTAGAGCTTGTGGCATACAGGCAAGCATTGTGCCAGGATCTACCTCACAGTGGCAGCTGGAGGTGTTCACAGTCAGAGTTGCTGAGATGACAACACAGCAGCTCACAGCAACAGACAAAATTTGCCAACACTGACAACAAGCAGCTCTGTGAGACACCAGGCCCTGGACCTTTGGTGCTCCTTTCAGGGGGTGGCAGTGGCAGAACCAGAGGCAAGTACAGTCTCCATATAATCTATTATTTCTTTGGAGTCTACCTACTGGATGCTGCTTCTTTCTTCTCTGAATGCCAAAAACAGATCAGAGTCCTAAACTACATCCTGCCCTGCCTTTTATCCCTGTTCAGGGTCTCCATACCATACCTGCCTGATTGAACCTTTTTCAATTCTAAGTGGCCAAGTGAATGAAAAATCAGATTAATCAGCTGATTTGTCACTAAACAATTAACTAACGAGCTGACAAACAATTGGTTCATTTTGCTTGCACCTCACTGGCCCATTGTATGATCCTGGTGCAAATAAATATACACACTCATACATATTACATTATATATATATATATATATATATATATATACATATTACATAATATATATGTGTGCATATATATACATATATAATATATGTGTGTGTATATATATATATACACACACATATATATATATGGTGCTGGAAGCTTGCAGAACAGCTTGGGGAATGCCCAGAGCAGCATTCTCTGCAGCCAATGGGAAACTACCCGTAGGACTGTGCTCAAAAAATCTCAGAGGGAGTCTGTCCAAAGGCAACAACTTCTGTTCCAGGCAAAGAAACTGTCACTGCTTTTCCAAAGATTTTTCCTGTATGAAAAAGTCAGTCTTGCTCCACAACCTCCACTGTGGGCACCTGAATTCAATAGGACACTGATCACTGATGCAGTAGGGCAACTTGAATGTTTCTAAGTAAATGATAGATGAATAGAAATAGTCTTGTTACAAGGAGCAATGAAGAAAGACTTCATGCATGACTAAAATAAATTTAGGGAAGCAATGTAAGCAGAATAGAGAAGATAAAGCCTAACAGAAATATCAGTTGGACCAATTCTATCTCACTTTGAATGTATTCGTGTATAATACTTCAAGCTATAATATAGCGAGTAATCAGTTAAAAGAATCATTATTTTTAGACAAAGGATATAGTACTTCATGTACTATGCCATGTACTTCTCATGCAGTGTCAATTCTGGGTACTTAAAGTGCAAGTAACAATGATAAACAATTATATATAGTAAGAGAGCAACTAGTTCAATTCAGGTTAACACATACCAACATGGTGATGATTTACAAAACACAACACTAGACAATAAAGAGGGTTCTGAAATCACTACAGGAAATATAATTTGTAAATTGAAAAGGCACATACCTGGAAAAAAGTCTCCGTATAAGATGAAGTAATATTGGAAGAAATATATCACATTCCCTTTCATTTGAATGTATAAAGGATTAGTCCTTTATACATTAGTACCCCAGGAAATGCCAATCATTAAAACTAACACCTCAGAAAAAGAACTGAATGGGTTGATTGTGTTTTGGTGAAGCAATTTTCCTGTTAATCTACACATTCAAACAAAGGATTTTTGGAAAATTTTGGTACCATAAAGTGGCATCTTAACACTTGATGGAAACTTAGTTGCATTTCAAATCTTCTTTTCTTCCCATTTGTTTAATGGCATATACAAAAATAGAACCTAGGATCCTGTCTTTTATTCTTTTCAATACACTTTGACTTATCTGGGTGACATTCACCAATCAGTCTCATCTCCTTCAACAGTAGATAATGCATAAAGTCACTTCATATCAGAATATATAGAGACTGTGAAATGTTGCTCCAACTATGAATGCAGATGGAGTACTGGGAAATAACAATGCAGTGAGTCTTCCAGAAGGATGGGAAATGATATACCTGACTTGAAGAACCATGAGGAACTTAGAGAAGAGGTTATTATTTAAAACCCAACTGAAACAAAATCATTATATATTCTATGTTGGAAAAATATGCATGATTGTTTGCTTCTGATGTGTTTAGACATAAAGAAACATTTGGAAAATTTGTCACAAAGTGATAATAAATGAACAAAAAAGGTTGACAAAGTTACTTTACTCAAAGTCTAAATATACAGATCTCTTACTCATATTTGAAAAGCATGGGCTTCTAAATGGAGATAGTTTCCAAAAAAGTAACCCCCACTCCCAGTAGCCTCTGATGGTAAGGTAAGAGCAAGTGATTTAGATTTAGATAATCTTAATATCTTGCCTGCAACTTTGAATCTGGAACAGAGTACCCCAGAGCTGGGAAAAAATTGTCTCCATGTCTGGTGGTGGTGGTACTGGTTGTTGCAGGAATAAAGGCAAATATTGCAAATGCATCAGTGCTCTTCCTGGGGGTATAGCTTTGACTCTGATTTCTACAGTGCAGGGACCCTAAATCAGCCCATCCCTTAAACCAAATTCTTCAATTTTGATGTAGATTTTAAAACCTAATTTTCTTTCACAATGTATTATTTTCTGGTTAAAACAGTCATGTTTGGTTCTGTTGCTTCCACTCATACCTGATTGTGTGATGCAGTGAACTCACAAAGAAATGTTTTGATGCATAACGTTAGGAGTAATATAAGTGATGCTATTTTAAGGATAAAATATAATGGTATTACGTTCATAGCTCCTAAATGTTCCTAGAAAATTTTCCTTTCTGTATCTCTGTTCCTTTTGATATCTTAATATATTCATAGTATCTTGTGGTGTTCTGAGATTTCTTGTATACTATCTTGCTATACTGCTATATTGAGAGGCACTCTATAATTCCTTTGAAAGCCAAAATCACTATCAGAACTTAAAGTAGATTATGGTTACCGTTGTCCTAAAAAAGTCAGTGCATGAGAAATAGTGCATACCAAAATGAGAAGTCTGATGTATTAGTAACTATACTTGAATGTCTATACAGTCTACTTTTCACTGCAAGCAAAACAGTGTATCTTATTTTCCCTTGTGTCATGTAATTGATGGCTTATATCTTAGGATTGATTTATTTGACTCAGTTTGTATGAACTGAATCATTTCCATGCATTTGACAAGATAGTTGGTATCAAAATAATGTTGTATAAAGAACATATAAACACATTATTGAATGAAGAATGAACCAAAAGATCTTAAGTTCTCAAAGATGATGCTCACAGCAAGAGAATTAAATTGCATAAAAGTCAAGTCACTACTTTGAAATACACAGTATAATAAAGGCTTGAGAAAAAAAATGTAAGATGAACTCAATTTCTCAGCCATTGCCATGAGTCTAGATGTGCATCCTGCTGTTATGTGAACAATTACCATGCCCAGAGGGAACTGAACGAATGCTGGCACCTATTGGTAGATGGAATAAAAATGTAAGTTTATTCTTTCATGAAGCTCACATGCCATATGCTACAAATACATTGTTGGCATAATGAGGATGCTAACACACTTTACCACTGCTTGCTTACACTGCAAAAACTGTAACACAATTACATAAATTGCCTGTAATTCATTGAATTTCTTTTTTCTTGCAATTCTTAAAAATGTTGAAAAACATAGATGTAGAATAAATGATTGATCTGCCTGGATAAGAGAGTAAGATGCTTTGAACTTTGACCTAAATCTTTTTATTTCCGTTTTCTCTGGAATATTCCAAACTACACAGTGTATTTGCAATCTAGTACTACATATTAGTTTTTTTTTTAATACAAATAGAAGAGTACATTGAAGTATGCAAATAGAATACCAAAACTATTTTCTTTATGTGGTTAATTCTTAAAAGTATATTTTAATCATTTAATTTTGACTTCCATGCTGATGCATGATTTTTCTTTGTTCTCTGTTAAAATACATAATATAGTTTGAATTTTGAGGCAAGGGATCAGTTGATATTTGCATATATTGACAGTTGATAAATGGAATGTTTAGAAACTTAGAAGTCTGTACAACCATATATTGTTTATGAAAAATCACAGTCAAGTTGTACGGTACTGAAATGAATAGCTGACCCCAACAACTGAGAAAAGAAGTTAGTCTATTTTTTCAAATTCTCTTGGTGGTAAGTCCATAAATAGAAGAGTAAGAATGGATAGGACAGGATGAAGTCATAAGGAATGAAAAGAATAATGTGCATTTGATTACGGTATCTCTATAACTCAATAAATCTGTCAGTCAACCATTTTGTGAATTTGGTCCTACATGTGTAATATTCAAAGAAATATAAACACAGTCTTTCTTCTCAAGAATTTTGACATTCAAATTGAGTGCCAACACATCAGAGTGAAAAACAGAAACTCAATAGGAATAAATGAGACGTGATACAAATGGGGTACTGAACTTCTGCAAAGTTGGTGGATTTTATGCAGAAGACTAGGGGCTAACCAGTTTATCAAGGCCATGCGAAGATGTTAGAGAATATTATGCAAAGGTTGACCAGAATAAACAGAGCCATTAAACTAGCAAAGAGCATGTTTTATCCTCAGGTATTTCCTGATGAAATGCCTCAGAATCATTTGGCATATGATTGGATACAAAAAAGTCGATACTGAAAAGGTACAGACATTTGGACTTGATCTGTTAAATCATAGGAAAATACTGAAGAAAACACAATTTCATTCAAAACTAATACATATTAATATAATTCTCAGCTACCACCTGCCATTGTTCAGGATATTATCTAGCTGAAATAATTTCCCCTGCTTTATAGTTTCAAAGGTAAGAGAAGTCTTCATTAGTTACATCATCAAAGATTGACTAGCTACTATTAATATATATTGGAAAGATATTCTAAGAGTATTAGTTACTACCAATGTGTGGTTTCTTCATCTTGAAAATGTTTCTGCCATGCCTGTAAGCTATTTTTAAGACATCAGAAAAGAGAAAAATAAAGTATGAAAGCTATTGTTAAGATAACTTAATTAATGTATTTAAACTTTTATTTCTCTGACATCCAACTTTCCCCATTAAATATATAGCAGCAATATATTAAATATATAAAAAGATAATTTGAAAAGTTCAACATAATAAGTATATTCAGACATCAAATATAGAATATAAAAATAAATCTTTGAGTAAGAGGAAAGCCACATGTTTCCTGAGGTTCATGTACTAATGTAAGATGGGGTAACCTAAAGTTTCATTTTGTCTATGTAATAAAGTTAGAAATTGCACCAGAATTCAGCTGGAAGAAGCAGCAATAGACTTGTCTCTTAAAACTAAAACTTAAAAAGATGTCCACTGGTGGCTAATGGAGCTAAAAAAGTCAAACTACTGGGAAGAGATGGCCAAGAGCCAGCTTAAAAAAAAGGCAAGAAATAAATTCACCTCTGCCTTGGAATCTGAATTTACAATCTGCATGTGGTCTTTGTAGGTAAAGAGAAGCAAGCTGACAAGGAATTGGCTCTGGATTTGGTGTGGTGGTTTTGTGGGTTAGTCAGCTGCATTTAAATCCAATATACAAGATAAGTTAAAAGAACACCAGATAGATAGATAGATAGATAGATAGATAGATAGATAGATAGATAGATAGATAGATAGATAGATAGATAGATAGATAGATAGATAGATAGATAGATAGATAGATAGGTAGGTAGGTAGGTAGATAGATAGATAGATAGATAGATAGATAGATAGATAGATAGATAGATAGATAGATAGATAGATAGATAGATAGATATACATACATAGATGACTATCACATTCCATGCACAGAGTGAAACTGACAGAGTTCTAACAAACATAAAGGATAAAAATAGCAAGTTGCTCTAAATTAATTTACAAAAAAATTAAATTAGAATAATATGATATGGAAACATGTTTGTATACTAAAATGCAATGCAAATTAAATAGATAAATAAGGGAATAACATTCCAATACTTTCCTTAAAAAATAGTGCAGATACTAGAATACTATGAAATAACCTACTGAAATATTTGAAATGGTGTAAATGTTAAAAACAGAAATTTAAATGGGAAAGTTTTAGCATGCTTAAAACTGAGATCCATCATGCTAATAGGAGATGAAAGATAAATCCTTCAAAAATTTAGAGGCTGCAATATTAGCTATGGCTTAGGACTTAAGTAATCTTTGCCACGCCAGGATATTCTTTTAAGTCAGTTGTTCTCAAACTTTGCCCTTAGAGTTTCTAATTAGTATGAGTGGGAGTGCAAGAATTTCTATTTATAGTACATTTCCATGTAAAACAAAGCCATACCATTTGCTGTAAGAAATAAGTCACCATTTAAAAAAGCACATCTTGGGTAATCTATTTTTCTCCCACCCTAGAGTCTAGGAGTTCAGTGTGTCTAGCTTGCCTATCAATTTTATTTCTTTATTTTTATTTATCTTTCTTAAAAAATGTGCCTCTTAAAACTAAAGAACTAAATAAATAATACATAAAAAGCTTATCTTTATAGTCTATCGGGATGTTGATCACCTGATAACATGATATCAATGAATAGATATTAGCAGACTCAGAATTTTTTTAAATTCAAAATACAGCAGCAATATAAATGATAAACTTGAGATTCAGCCCTTGAAAATCTCAAAGCAGATGTAAAGCAGATGAGCAGGAAGCCCCAATTTTCATCGTACCTACTTCCATTTTCCAGCTCATTCTCCCTCCACTTTACACCCTTTATCTCCTAGATAGTCCCGAAGTCTCAGCGAATAAGATGGACACTAGCTAAGTTCCTATTTACTTAGGAAGTTGTGGAAAGGATTTCTTTCAAATTGTGTTTTTTTTTTTTTTTTAAGACTGGTCCTGAAGACAGTGGACAAGGGGAAATGTCTTCATCTGGAAGAGCTGCATGCCAAGATTTACTTTGCTTGAAAATAACCTAAAGTGCAGTTATACCCAGGATCCAAGGAAGGCATGGATCCTGGGTATAACAAATCCAACTGATTTGTTACTGATATTAAAAGGTGAAAGATGAGAAAACTAAAGCAGACAGAAAAGAATTTTAGTAAGTTAAGTAAATGGATCTAAAGGACTGGGTGTGTGTACAAAACAAAACAATTCTTGTATCTCTCATTTTGCTCAGCAGACAACAATGTTGGAGACTAACAATGGGGTGAATAGCATGAATTTCCTGACATATGTCTGTCTCTCTGCTCATAAACTCTCATGCCAGTACTTGGGTCTAAAAAGAGAATGTATGTGATTGCAGGGCTATAAACTATCTATCTATCTATCTATCTATCTATCTATCTATCTATCTATCTATCTATCTATCTATCTATCTATCTATCTATCTATCTATCTATCTATCTATCTATCTATCTACAAGGGCATATATTCCCATTTACCAATCATTAACATGACAGTGGACAGGAACAAATGTGAGCACTTCTATTTTAATGCTTTTTGTCAATTTAAGATCTCCACAGACAACTGGAATATAGTGAACTCTTTCCACCCTGAAAGGGGCAACAATTTGTTCCATAATAGTTTCACTAGAACTATCTCATATACTTCAGAAAAGCGTTTGTCTTCCTCACCTGCTTCAATACCCCTGTGAGCATTATCATAGTAAGGCTCAGAGAAACCCTGATTTAAGAGATATGTGATCCTGTACCGCATTGTTTCATACCAACAGACAAATTTTATGCTGGAAGAAGTATGTCAGTACACTCATGATCAAATCTCATAGTGTTTCTATCACATATTTCATCATGAAGACATAACTTGCCTACTAGAATGAGTAATGATGTCACTAAAAGAAAAAACTGAGATTAATGCATTTTCTGTACATGAGATGATATTTTTCTATCATTTTCACTGAACCACCAACTTGCATATGATGGCAAACCCTCAGAAGTTACACCTGCTTCAGGTTTTTTAATAAAATATTACAGATTCTGTTAAATTATTTTGTGTTCCTTATGTCATATTTTTTCCATGTTTACCCTAACTTAACCACTATTTGAAGTTGAGGAGCACCTTTCATCTGAGCTTTTTAAGACATTTTAATAAGTAAATATGTACTCAGAAGAAATTGTTTTTCAAAGCATAGCATACGATTGATTTCATTTTCCAGTTTTTGTAAATCAGCATTATACTTCTGATATTTACTCAGATTAATGCCAGCCAATCTAGTTCATATCTAGGAACAGGCCTGGTATCTTAAAGCAAACACAAGAAGCAAAACATACCCAGGACACTTTTTAGTAAATTTGACCACAACAAATATGATTTTTCAGTAACAAGAATAACAAGGGACACCATTACCAAAATAAAAAAAAAAAAAAAAAAAAAAA